>JAQRGC012085899.1:0-21425 GCA_028659135.1 Plantago lanceolata
AGCTCAAGCTGGTCTCCAGCACAAAGGGAATGAATAAAGTAAAGTGATACTATATGTTACCGAATGTGTGGCCTCTGTCGGCTGGGTATACAACAATGGACATGTCAGAGGACTAGTAATCCGGGTCATAATCCCCGTAATAGTCCGCCCACATGTCAGATTGGAGATCGGTAGACTGCTGTAAGGCCTCCTGTTGGCGCTCCAAAAGCACCTGCTGCTCCATCATGATTTGTCTCTCTGTCCCGCGATGCTCCTCGGCGAGTTCCCAATCACGGTTGCGCTGAGCCACATATCCATCCAGGTTATTCCGCAAGCCCTGGACGGTGGTGGTCATAGCTACAAAATTCTGATAAAAACCCCGGAATCGCTCATCAAGGTAAGTCCTGAGCTCACTGAAACCAAATCTACCAGAATGAGATGGTGCTCGTGGTGGCTGCTGTGATCCACTCGCAGAGGGAATATCCAGAATACGGACTCGATCATCAACATCCATGTCACCGCGATAGTCATTGAACACATGTGGAGGAGGTCGAGGTTGTCAATCTCCGGTTAATCCGTAAACTCACAAGTATCTAGTAAGGTGAGATCAATAGATGTCCAAATCTCTACCTTGAATCTTGAAATCGTTATGGAAAAGTAAAACCAGATCTAGAAACCCAGAACAAGTTCTAGGGTTTTTGTCTGTGTAAAAAATACGAATGAAACTGTGAAAATTCAACTTTTGAATAAAAATACAAAATTGTTCCGGTAACGGGGTCTGGGTGCCCCCCATGGGAGGCTGGGCGCCTGGGGTGCCAGGTGGGGCGCCTGGCACGGGTAGAGTTCTGCCCGTGCCTCCCACTTCTCCAAGTCTTCAGAATTGGTCTTTGGCACGACTTGGAGCTCCGAAACTTGGTCTTTTGGCCTTGAAACATGTCCTGGCACTCCTTGACACACCAAGGGTGATCGTGTTGCACCAAAACATCAATGTTCTCGCCATAAATCCATCCAAAAGAGCGATTTTCACCTAAAAGCTGAAAATAACAAAAGAAATGGAAACGTGACACTATTCTAATAAAATGCACTAAAATGCATCCAAGAGGATAGCTAAATATGTGAAAAAGAAATAAATAAAAGTGTAAAAAACACTGTCATCAGCGTTTGTCTATAAATACGAAATAAGATCTAATAATTTTATGAGTGGACAACATCCTATCACTTATTATTACAACACCATGCTATGGCTTGTGTATTGCAATAATATTTCAAGGTATATCTCTATACCAATTACATGGATTCAAAATCACTCATGCCACTCTTGTTTATCAAACCAAGTTTGATGTGATGCCCTCGACTTGTAGCATATGCTATGGCATAAATACTACAATCAAGTAATTGATAACCATCAAGCAATCGCAATGCGATATTGCACCTTTGTAAATGAAATCCCCAATTAGCACGTATTGGGTGAATGCTATGGCAAAGCACCAATATCGGCAAAAAGAGGTAGATGATTTACAATATGATGGAAAGCATCTTTCAAATTAAATTTGAACATTATATTAACTGGGGTACATTTAAAAGTTGGGGGATATACTATTTGCTAAGCCAAGATCCATAACATGCATCAAGTATTATGAGCGCCGTCTACTCAAGCATGCATAAGAGGTCCGTCACATAATAGAGCGCCGCCTACTCAATATGAATCGTGGTCTACAAATAATGGGCGCCGCCTACCCATGCATAATATGCGGTCCGACACATAAGAGGCGTTGCCTACCTCACATGAATAGCGGACCAGCGATATGTAAAACATGTCTTGCATATAATAAACATATATACAAGTATACACAAGCAAATAACGAGTTACTATGAATATTAAAGCTATATAAAATAAAAAAATATAAATCAAATTTATATTCACAATTACAGAATTCAGTATTCGATTCTAAATCAAATAATTAATTTCAACTTTGAACAATTATCAAATCGAAATTGAATGGCACATAACCGAAAGAAAATCGGGGATCGATCAAATCGATCCCTGATGCTTAGCTGCTGCTACTGGCCACATCAGCAGCATCGCCTGCTGCCAAGTGTTGCTGCTTTGGCAGCAGCACGGTTGTTGCTGCTGCTTGGCAGCAGCCCTGTTGTTGATGTCGATCGGTATCATAAAACCCTAATATCAAATTATATACGCATATAATCATTGAATTAGCTAAGCTCTGATACCACTGAAAGTAAATATGTAAGATTTGCATCTCTAAGATGGCGCAGCGGAAAGTTCAAAATTTTTCTTACACATTAATCATGCTCAAGATTATATGACATAATCGAAAGAAGGTTGAATTACTTACTTGATCGGATCAACCGGTAGTTCAATCGATTCTTCTTTCTCGGCGAAGACGTAGAGCTCCTCGGTCTGCGCGTCTGTCAGGTCAGCAAACTCGTCAGTGAATTCGTCTTGGTGATCTAGCTCAAAGTCGAATTCGTCAAGCTCTTGTCAGGATGATTCATGCACAATCTTCAACCTTGGTATCCACCGATCGTTGCTAGAGAAATTCTGTAGAGAATTATGTCAATTAAAGTAAAATACAATTGCATGTATTTATAGTCAGATTAACTAACCAAATTTCCTAATCAAACTCCTATTCAATTAGAAGTCTTATTAGGAATTTGACTTAGTTTCCAATAAACCAAATCTAGAAAAGGAAAAGAAGATGGGAGGAGTCAAAACTCCTCCCACCCGCCCGATCAAGGAAACCGACCCCCTTGGGGCCGGCTCCCACTCGATCGGCCAAGGGGTCGGGCCCTTGTGGCCCGGCCCGGTCTTTTCCTTCTCCCAATTTTGTTCTTGATTTTCTCTACATATTAAATTAATTAAAAATTCAATTTCAAATTAACTTCTCCATATTATTAATTAATATTTATCTAATCAATATTCAATTAATATCTCACGAGACTAACAACATCCGTTTAAGTGTGACCCATAGGGCCTTGTATGAATAGAACTGATCTTTATCAAGGTCTTATATAAGATTCCTAATCTTTCATATTAGACAATCTAATCATATAAGGACGTTTGCGAAGGATATGCAAAACCACCGATAAGTAAGGCTAATATTAGTATGCTAAGGTCCCTTCATTCGCGAATATTATTTGATTGAGTCGCGATCATGGTTAAGTGTCTAATCTTGATAACTCAATTGTTGCTCATTCTATTAGTTGATTTAATGATCATGTTCGAATACAATATTGAACATATCATGTGCACCGGGCGATGACTTACAAAATCACACTAACAATGAGAACTAATATTCTCCCATAATATATCAGCTTTTCATGGGGAATGAATCATGTATTGGCGCAACTACCAAATGACATACATATCATAGCATACCCAACTATAGACTTATCTACCATAAAGATGGTGCAAGCATTGTCTATAATCAAAGTATGCTACTCTATGCACTCATTTGCAATGCCCTCAAGTCTAAGGACTAATTACACTACCTTACCACCACTACTTCCATAGACACTTGGAATACCTTCAAAAACAAAATGGTTTCGTGGTTGGGTACTGCCAATCACTCTCTAAAGTGATCATGTGCCCATCATGAATAATCTATTTATTCGTAGTCGTGAGATCAACTACATCTTCTAAACATATGATGCAAGCCACATGCCAATCTTAGCATATAGAAAATTCCGTCTATATTTTAGACCTTTAATTGGTGGCGGATTTAGAACAAAAGAACTATCCAATGAGCTCTCACAAACTCCATGGACTTCATAAGTTTATGGAAACATTTAATGATGAATAATAACAGACAAACAGAATTAAGTATTCTATAAATACATGAAATAAATAAATGTTGTATTAATAATCAAGACAAATGATAATATAATACATACTTAATTGTGATTAAAGCATATAATGTCCATCATCTAAGATTGCCTCTAGGACATATATCTTTCAATGGGAAATGGACCACCTTGCTTTTCTTCTTCTTGCTCTTGTTCTTTGGCTTCAATGCCTTGGAAGTTGAGTCTTTGGAAACCACCAAAACTTGTTTGCCCATTGGCGATGCCTGGTGATAAGTCTTAAACATGTTGTGAAGTTCAGTAAGTGTAGATTCTTTGGCACTCATATTGTAATTCATGATTAACTGCGAATGTAAATCCGGTAGCGACTGAAGAATGATGATGACCGAAACTCCATTTTCGAATTTGACACCCGCAATAGCAAGTCTCTCGATAAGTCCAATCATCTTGAGCACATGTGCGGATACATCACCACCATCGACCAGTCTTTGTTTGAACATCTCTCTAAGAATGTTATATTCGGCACTCTTTGAGACATTTTCAAAGAGCCCTTTGAGATGAGTTAGCATTTCATATGGCATCAAATGCTCATGTTGTCTTTGAAACTCCATACTCATCGAAGCTAGCATGATACACTGAGTGCTGGAAGAATCGTCCTTGTGTTTAGCATTAACACCATTTTCATTAAACTTTCTGAGAGCTCCGCCTCAATGTGAAGTTTTGGAAAAGGACTGTCCAAGACATATTCAATCTTTTCTTGACGCAAGACAAAACGAACATTTCGAATCCAATCCATAAAGTGTGGACCGGTAAGAACAACTTTATCTAGGATAGTTCTAACAGACAGGTTGGTCATTTCTAACCTGGAGAATAAGAAAGAAGTAGATATAAAGAAATTAATTAATAACAATGGTGAAATTAATTCCTATGATCACAATTTAGCAACTAAATATACACATGGACATTAGATATATTTAGCTCCCACTCATTTTTGCATATTCAATGACCCCTACTTGAATACGAAACAATATAAAATAAAGTTCATGAGTGGCCAAGATCCTATCACGTATTATTGCAATACCATGCGAGGGTTTGTGTATCACAACAATAATTCAAGGTAGGTCTCCAAAGCAATTACACATATTCAAAATCATAAATGAAATTCTTGTCACCAAACCAAGTTTGATTTTGATGCCCTTAGACTCGTAGCAAATGTCAGGGCATAAATACCACAACCAAGTAAGTGAAAACCATCAAACAGTCGCAATGAATCATTGCACCTTATGAATGAGAAACTCAATAAACACTTCGGTTGGCAAATGCGAGGGCATGAATACCAACCTTGGTAAAGGAGATTAAATCATTCATTATATGATGGAAGGCACCATTCAAATCCAATTTGAAAACTTATATTAAATGCGGGGCACATTATAAAGTTGGGGTATATATTTGTTAACCCAAGATCACCACTCATGTATCACGTATTATGAGTGTCGTCTACTCAAGCATGCATAAGCGGTCCGTCACAAAATAGAGCGCCACCAACTCAACATATGAATTTCGGTCTACAATTATTGGGCGCCGCCTACCCATGCATAAGATGCGGTCCGACACATAAGAGGCGCCGCCTACCTCACATGAATAGCGGACTAGCGATATGTAAAACAAGCATCGAATACTATAAACATTTAGACAAGTAAACATAAGCAAATAAGTTTATTTGAAATTATATAAAACAAACATAAATCAAATTTACGTTTTAATCCAAATTCGATACTTGATTCTAAATCAAATAAAATTTACGAAATTCAGTTTTGAACAAATATCAAAAATTGAAAATCAAAGGCCCATTGACAAAAGGAAAGAGGGTACGAACCGGTCCCCTCCCCATCGGCAGCGATCTGCCGATCCGAGATCGGCAGCAGTGGTTGCCGATTGATCGGCATCCCCTGGGAAGGGTTCCAAACCCTTCTGGGTTGCATATACACACATATAATTTGCGTGTTCAATAGAATTCAAAAGTTTAAAACCTTTGTTTTCAAAAATATGAATTTGGAATTTTATACAACATAAAACCTAAAACATATATACACGCATATAATCATATGAACACGCCTAGCTCCGATACCAATGAAAGTAAATATGTAAGATTTGCATCTCAAAGATGTCGCAGCGGAAATTCAAATTTTTTCTTACATACTTAAGATCTATGTTCTATGATCATATGACATATAGAAGAAGGTTAAATTTACTTACTTGTAAACTGTAAGCTCCGGGTCTTCAACTTCTTCGGTGAATTCAGCAAGATCTTCGATACGTTCGTCTGTGTAGCTTGCAACCTCGTCTATGATTTATTTATCAATATCGATGTCGTCAAGCTCTTCGTCAGAATAATTCATGCACTATCTTCAACATTGGTATCCACCAATTGTAGCTTTCCAAAATCGTTAGGAGGATTTTATTTTGAATTTGGAGATGAAGAAAATATGCTAGAGAAATTCGTAGAGAAATGTGATTTTTTTCTTTAACTAAAAATATAGAGCCTATATTTATATTCTAAAATCTTAACCAAAATTTTCTAATCAAACTACCACTCAAATAGACGACCGAATAGGTTTTTACTTTAAGTTGGATTCAATTAGGAATTTGACTTAAGCTTCAAGAAACTAAATTAGGAGAAGAAGAAAGGTGGGGAGGAGCCGATCCGTAGATTTTGATCCGATCCGGACCGATATAAAACGTGTCGGATCAGCAAATGTTTGACCCATTCGGTCTGGTCCGGATCGGACCAAATTCGATGGATCGACGGATCAAAATTGATCCGATTCAACCACAACAAAACAAGGAAACTTAATTTCCCAAAACACAATCCTTCTTTTCTCTCTCGATCAAAACACAATGAAAGGTCGAAAGCAAACACGACTGATCTCATCTAATCTCAATCTTCTTTCACCTTCTGCGTTTCGTCTTCTCCAACACGCAGACAAATCTCCATGGACGCTCCGCTATAGTTGGGTAATTGGGTTCTTCTCCAACGGTATGTTTCTCTCATCTGCTCTCCTTCCTCTCCAAAAATCTTCTTCTTCTTGAATTCGCTAATTGGAATCTTCTTGTTGGTTTTCTATTTCGTGTGTTTGTGGATCACGGGATCTCTTCTGACGATGGAGGAATATGATGAATTCGGAGAACCCCAACCAAGGTTCCACACTTTCACTACTCATTATTTCAATTTCATTTATTTCCAACCTTATTTTCATTGTGGGTTCTGTTGTGAAAATCAAGATTTTAGATATGTGTTTCTACTTCAGTTGTTGTTTCTGTGCATTTCTTAGTTGTAAGAACCTTAAAATCAAGAGACGCATCTGCACTTGCATAAAGGAGAAATGATGATGATTTGTTAGCTGTAAGTTTCTTATTACATCTCTTTTTTTTTTCTTTTCTACGTTACTACAAGAAATCCCATATTTAACTACGACCATTTAGCTACGGATTAGGCCCAAAATCCGTAGGGAAAGGTCGCGGCCTACGGATTGCCTACGGATATGGTAACTCGTCGGCAAATGTGTGGTGGCTAAATTTTGGAAACTGATTTTCGTCCGTAGGCACGTTAGCAACAGAAATAGCTATGGGATAGAGACGGAAGACGACACATCTTGGATGTCTAGTTCTGCAATGGAATATTCCGTCGCTATATTTGCCTACAGAATGTCCGTTGCCAATCTAGCAACGGATTGTTTGTGAAATTTTTATTTTAATTTTCTTTTATATCATCCCATTTTAGCGACGGAACTTTATATCACTAATGTACTACTTTTTTTAATATATTATTTTATTCAAGACGCTCATTATTATTTCAATATGCAATTACGGGGTGCTGCAAGAATCGAACTCGCAATCTCTCGCATTTAGCGAGAATCATACCACTAGACCAAACAACCATTTTCTTTGAACTACATATTAATAATTAATTGAGATAACAATAACATGAGTTGTACATCCACAGTTGGATTTAATATTTAAAGATGAGTAAATATATAAGTGTATAAGGAATTGAGCCTATTCCAGGGACATAAGAATTATCATAAAGATCTATCCATACACAAAGTTCACCTCTTAAACTAAGATCTTAAGCACAATAATATAGCTCAGGCAATGCGGAATAAGGTCAAGTTTCGAAAAAATTATATGGAAGCCACATATTTTAATCAATGCAAAGAGGAAATACATGTTACCTCGAACTACATTGCATAAGCTTTGATCGTCATACAAAGTGCAACACTATTAGCACTTAATCACCTTGACCTAGTTCATCAATGATGAAGTCTTTTCCAGCATTAAACATTTAAACCTACAACCTGAAAGGCACAATAAAGCATATGACAAGGTTAGGCCCTAAAGCAAGACATTTAAAATCAAGTAGTAATCCCATACAACTGAGAAACATTATCACTGGTAAATTCAAATCTAACTTGACAAAAATAACAACCCAACAAAGCACTATGAGAGTAGTAATCCCATCCTTTTATTCTCATTTTTTTACATCTAAATGTAACATAAGTACTATCGATCTCATGACGCCAGCTAAAGCAGGACCAAAGACATAATAATTTAGTTAATGTTTTATTGCCCAATGAAACTTCTAGCAAAAATAGTTGTTGTTTTCTCTCCATATAAAGACAGTTTGTGAACACGTAGAAAGGAAGTTCAGATGCACTAAAGAATAGGTATGATCCAGCATTACATGTTAAAACATTCTAAATGTGTTGAAATTTATGTAAAATGCAGATATCAAATTTCAGCTTGAGACAACAAGATCTGATTCAGAAACAATGATTATGACAACTATTGGAAAGGCCAAACAACATGGGTAGAAAGATTTCCATAATGTTTTTTTTTAAACGGCAAATTTAACTATCCTACACTACGTATTGTGAATACACCTATACCAACCTTATATCTCCAAAATAATCTAAACCCACCTTATGTCTCCGCTGGGGATCGAACCCCTAATGTGAGAAGTAGTATATAGTAGAAGTGCTTATGAAAGAAATTACCACTTTGTGATAGAATAGGCCATGAAATGAAAGGACAGCTCAAGACGCTTGGGAGTTGGTAGATAATTTCTCACTATTCAATATAAATAAATTTTAACAATCAAAACTTAATAAATATATCTAACATATCTAACAAAGTGAGAACCAAAATGATAAGCAACATGACATGTATTGCTGAAAGTATACTCCAACCATCACCATGAACATGCAATGTCTTAGAAGAGCACCACTAACTGTAACATATTAACACCATGGATAATTGAACATTTTGTAACGGCCATGAGGTGGTTCCCATACATTAAAAGTTTAACTGCAGAAAGAGAAAAAGATTGATACTTTCATTGATATACATGTAAAGTAAAAAGAATATCTACTGATAAGGCAACAATAGTGTATAGGCTTAGGAGAAACTCTACATCAATTCTGTAACCTTTGTAGAATAAATCATCAGAAGGCTAATATAGCAAAATTTTGGAAGGAATTCTCTTGTCTTCAACGCACAGCAAAGCAAAAAAAATCAAACTACAAAAGTACTAAACAAGGAGATATCCAATCAAAGTACAGATACACTAAGCAACCGCTAGCCTAAAATCAAAACATGAAAAAATTAATGAGATATCTAGATTCAACTATAATCATATAGATTGCAATCACCAAATCAATCAATATCATTGAAATTTTGCATAAACAGAAAAAAGAACCCGAAAGTTAGGGTTTGACATACCTCGACTAAGATGGTAAACAATAAGATAGGAAAAGAAGTGGGATGCGTGGAGGGCATCGGCGTTCGACAGTGATGGAGGAGACGGTTGGTGGCGGTGCAGTGGGTAGAGAAAGGGGGAAGGAGAAAGAAGAATGTAGAGAGATCGGAGCCTCTGGTCGACCAATCTCTGTTTCTGAGATCAGAACGATCTCGTTTTCATTTTGTATTATTTTTTATGTATTCATTTATTTATTAAATAGATTTATTTTCCCCTGTTAATTCATAGCCTAGCCACGGAAGGAATCAGTCGGCATTAATTCTTAGCATTTTTAATTAATTTTTTATGTTAATTAGCGACGAAGATTGTCCGTTGCCATATAATTTCGAATTTTTTTAATTCAATATACGATGCCTGCCACGATTTCGTTGCTATGTTCCCTACGGTCTGTCGTTCGGTAGTTAAATTTTGCAACGGAATGACTGTGCGTAGCTAAATAGCCACGGATTGTGTGTCCGTAGGTAAAATCGCAACGGAATGGTGACAGATGTTTGGTCTCCTAGCTATTCGGATGATGTCTGTCACCAGTCCGTTGCCAATCCTCAGGCCGTTCCTTATCCGTAGGCATTCCGTAGCCATTTTAGCTACGGAGTAGTGTCCGTAGTAATATTCCGTGGGCATTTTCAAGATTTCTTGTAGTTACATTTCTACTATTTCATAACTTGTTTTGGTTGTTAGTCCATGTGTAAACTATTATATGATATGTACCTGCTACTCTGCTAGTGCTACCCCATTTCTTGAGAATCCATTTGCCTTGTGAACTGATTTTTGCATCAAAGGTACAGTCTTTATGAAAACAAAACAAACCCATTTTTCTAGGTTTGGTGCAGAATTATGTAACTGTTTGTCCATTAATGCAAATCTCATTCAAGTGTTGCATATGTATATGTGTATGTATGGTGAAAACTGGTGACTGATTGTTTATTATTGCTTGGTCGATTGTTTTGCTCTGTACACAGTCAAGAATTTTTTAAAGTATAAATCTGATGAGTTTATTATTTTAATTCACTGCTATGAGTATATTATGTTTACTACTACTCATATAGTCAAATATATGATATAGGACTTTGATGCTTCAAAAGTTGGAGTAATTGAGAATGCAAATGTATCTCAGTTGGACTTGTATCTTGATGATCAAAGATTGGACAGAAGAACAGTGCAGGATGTATTGGCATTTTGGAAGGAGAGTACGAAATACAAGGATTTGGCACTAATGGCTCGTGATGTATTGAGTATTCCAATCACCACGGTGGCTTCCGAATCGACTTTCAGCCACTGTAGTCGGATACTTGGAAAGTATCGAAACTCAATGCTGCCAGAGAACTTTGAAGAAATAGTATGTGGACGTGATTGGCTCGAAGGTACTCTCCAATCCCCTTATATGTTTTATAAAATTATATATAATTTTTCTTATATTAACAGTAATCTCACATTTGATATTATCTTTTTCTTCTTTAAAGGTCATGAAATTGATGAGGATTTGGTCGCCATCACGAAGGATGCACTTGACGTTGCGAACTTTGTCACCGCGCTTTCGTCGCAACCAAGTCCTTCTTCCCCTCTTTGAGGTATTTCAATATTTTATGCACATTAATACTCTATATCACGAGATATTTATCTACATCATAAGAACAACTTGTTTGGTGTTGTTTCTATATTTGTTGTTGGAGTTCTTGTGTTGTGTAGTTCTTTTCTTTTTGAGAATTCTCATAGACTCATAGTCCAGATTAAATTAAGACTTGTTAGGAAACTTGTATTTTTTATGAGTAATGCCATTAAGACTAAATTAAGATTAATCCAAAAATTAGTACTCTTAAGTCCATAGGAATTTTGTTAGAAGGAGCGAGTTCCGCTGGACAACAACTGCATATTTGGTTGCTGATGATGTATTTGTTGTATAAACAATTTATTGAGGAACTGGATAACCAAGCAGATGAAGACTACAAGACTAAAAATCAATAAAAGTTTGCACAAGACTGAACTCTTGCTGAAGAAAGAATTGTTTTCAAATAATAACCACAACTACAAAAAAATATTTGATGTAGCGGTAAGTTAAACTCGAGTGTCGTTCTCGGGGGACTTAATTAAGCTATTGTTTTTTAATCGTTTAATCGTTCAGCAATCAGGAAGAAAGATTGAAAGATTTGCGCAATTACTAGAATTAAACAGAGAGATGAGTACAGAGAGTTGTAGACAATGTATATTGAATTGTTGACAGCAAATTGATCTATGTGAATCTGGGTTTCTGCATACTAGCATATCATTGATTTTTAACAATTAGCACTATGACATATCTTAGATACATTCAACAAACTAATAAACTGCAACATGTTTTATGCGAAGTTATTGACCATGGTTGTCACATACCAATTCGAAGATAAATAAAACGGCAATCACATAAAGATTATGCATCACAAATATAAGTAAGGCTATTGTACAGTCTCAAGCTAGAACCAGAACCATAATTCACATATCACAACTTGCTATTTTCTCTGAAAAACCTTCTAAGACTGAAGCTTAATATCTAGCTACTTGTAAAAGAGTAGAAATCTTGTATCACTCAAGTATTTCTTTCTCTTGGTCCTGTAAATTCTTGCTCCAGAATCCTCCAACTGCTTACTGAAAAGTAATACAACTTGTGATTCTCGAGCTGATTGTATTAATTGCAAAGTTAATCTCTCTCAACACCATACTCAAACACACTCTCACCAAAAGTTGTGTTACTGTAGTTAGGGGGAACCTAATGGATTGTTAAGAAACCTTGTTTGCTTAAGCTAAGGAAAGTGGTTTAGTGGTTGAAGTGAAGTAACCAACTTGGGAAGTTGTCTTGCTGATCTTTGTTCGGGATTGCTAGATAGGTTGTGTAAGGAACTTTATTATCTATCTCACTGAATTCAAGTCCAGGATTGGGAGAAGTGGATTAGTTGAAGGATTACGCCACCTTCAGATACCACTATAAACTATGTGCACTTACTGTTTGCATTTACTATCAACAAGCTATTTGTTTTTGTTGATTATCTTCTTACTGAGTACTTAGCTTAAAGACTTCCGCTATTCTGATTGTTAAGTATCAACAACCACCTAGTGTTTGCTGAGAAATCTGTTTTAGACACAAAAAATTTAAAGACTATTCACCCCCCCCTTCTAGTCTATAACCTTGTTGTCTAAGGCACCAACAAGTGGTATCAGAGCAGGAGGTTTTTAAGACCTTCTGTGCTGAACCTTGATCCTCTTTAAGTACTCTGTATTTCAAGTATTTTCCGGTTGCATTTGATATGTTTTGTTTAGTGATTTCTGGACGTCTCATCTTGGTGATGCTCCCACTCTGAAGCCAGGGAACTATGAGAAATGGAGGAACAACATGATGCTTTATCCGGAAGCTATCAGTGATGAAATGGTGACTTCCATTAACGATGGTCCCATCAAGATAGAAGTTTCCACTAACACCTTCCCCAACCTGACTAACCCAGAAGCAACAAAGGAAGAAAAGAACATGTGTGTTGTGGTGAAAAAGGCTAAGGATAGGAGTGAATAGACTTTTGAAGAAGCCAAGAGGTTTCGTATTGATGGACAAGCCAGGAACATCATCATATGTTCCACCCCAGATTTCATACAATGCAAGCTGTGGGGTGCTAAGACAGCAAAGGAAGCTTGGAAGACTCTACAAGACCTTTGTGTTGCATTTGAGAAGACAAAGGAGAACAAGATGGAAGTGCTGAAACTTAAATTTCAAAACTTATAGCAAGGTCCTACCTAGTCTTTGGAAGATCTTTACTTCCGTTTCACTACGGTGATCAGTGGGATGGTTGCACTTGGCGAAGCTAATAGATATTCTGATGCTGAAAAGGTGAAAACCATCATTCGAGGTCTTAACCATGAATGGGTGCATACACAGAACTTCTATTACAACCAAGGTGTGCCTAACATCTCACCTACTGAGTTGTTTTCTCACTTGGCTACTGTCAACTATGACACAAAGCAGAGAGAGTCCTTCTGTTGAAAAATCGCAGATTGTAGCTTTGGCCTCCAAACCTATCCCTTCTGAAAAGAAGAAAGATTCTTCATCTACTGATGAGAATGCTCTTGATGTGAGGAACATGAAGTAGTTTGTCAGCAAGGAGATTGAAAGGAGGAAAGCAAAACAGAAGCTGAAAAAGCATCTCGGTAGCAACTACCACCAGTACAAGAAAGATTCTAGCTCGCTGGAAAAGCAAGCTCAGCAATCCTCTGAAACTTCAGCAGTTGGCAATGATCTATGTTTCTACTGTCAGAAACCTATTCAATTCAAAAGAGACTGCCCTTTGTTGTAAAAGCAAAAGTGGAGATAAGAGAAGGAAGTTCAAGAGATCTATGATTGCTGATGAGAAGAAGAACCTCCAAATGAAGATCGATGTTATGTGCATTGAAACCAGTTCAGAAAGTAGTGACTCTGACTCAGATGCTGATAAATCTACACCGGTCAATGATTTCAGAAAGGAAGTTTGTGGTATAGCCATAGATGACATGTCAGATGAGGAATTCTTCTTCGTGACTGACCAGGTAAATTCTTCTCCCTCTGGATATGAAACTGATGACAACATTGAGGATCTAATGCTGGTACAAGGAGAGCTTGATTGATTTGAAAATTCTCTTACTGAAAATCATGGTAAACTTCAGCTTGCTAAAAACATGAGTAAACAAGCTACTGAAAAGTCAGGCTTGCTGAGCATTGAATATGAGACCAAGGTTGCTGATCTTATGCAACTTACAACTCTTCTTACAAAGGTGACTGATGAAAACTCTACCATGTCAGCTGAATTGTCTGAGTACAAGTCGACAATTCTGACACTGCTTGCTGATAACAGAGAGCTTAAGAAGATAGATATTAACTTTTGTTCTTGTGCTAATGAAAGTAGCTCATTGGCTGAGTTGCAATCATACCTAAAGAATGGCACTCACAAGGAAGGTCTTGGAGCAAAGTATGATCAAAATCATGTTACTCTCCTGAAAAAGGGGAATGCTCTTCCAAAGAACTTTGTTCGATCTTCTGAGTGTCAGGATGCTAAAGTGTATCCTATTGGGAAGACTGACATTGTTGAAAAATGCAATTGTCACAAGAAAGCCCATGTTGCTGAAAAACGCAACAAGAACTTTGTTCCTAAGAACAAACATCCTACTAAAAAGCAGAGGTTCATGAAAAAGTCTGGTCAGGATGCTGAAAGACGCAACAAGCCATCTGCTGATAAACCTGAATCAAGTAATGTTGCAGAACAGAGAAGTCAGCATACTTTGAGAAAGGGACATGGATTCAAAAGTCAAAGAAGTCAACGGTCTCATGAGTATAAGCAGAGTCAGCAGAAGTAATTTAAGGAACAAAGGAAAACCACACCAAGTATAGTTGAGAACTTTGAAAATGCTAGAACTAGAAGGACTAAGGCACGTAAGCAGAAGAGAATTGCTTAAATGTAATTTTTGCCTAGGAGTCTTCTTAAAAGGACTCCACAATTGAAGATTGACATTGTTAACAATGTTCAGCCTTCATTTGGACAAAATCCTTTTAGTGTCTTAGCAACAAGAAAATAAGAAGAATCTGCAAAGATTCAAGCTTGGGTTCCCACTGGTCGTATCTTTGAACATGTAGATAATTTTTCTTTAATGGAAAATTAATTTGTTTAACTTGATTGTGTAGAATTCCGCCACGGAGACAAGAAAAGCTACTTGGCACTTTGACAGTTGTTTTGGGAAGCACATGACAGGCGACAAGGCAAATCAGATCAATTATAAGCCCTGCAATAATAGGCCTACAATTCGATTTGCTGGTGGTGAACTAAATCCTACCTTGTGTTTGGTTGATGTAAAGATTGGTCGTTTAACCATAGAAGGTGTACTTCATGTACAAGACCTTAAGTTCAAACTTTTCAGCATAAGCCAGTTTGCTGATAAAGGTTACTTCATTGAGATTAAAAGCAGTGAATATAGACGGATTGATCACAAGTAAAATAAAGTTGTTCTTATTGCTCGAAGAAAAGGAAGCCTTTATGAGGTTGACTGGATTTCAGCAACAGTAGAAAGATGTCTTGTGTCTACTCAGGGCCTTGCTGAACAAGCATGGTTGTGGCACAAAAGGACAAGCCATCTCAACTTTAAGACACTTAATAAGTTGTCTAAGAAAGAATTTTTTATTGTATTGCCTAAGGCTACTTACAAGAAAGAAGGTGTTTGCTCTGGTTGCCAGTTTGGTAAACAGACCAAAACACACCTTGCTAGTAAGGTGGTCTAATCTACAGCAAGACCTTTGCAGATGTTGTATTTGGACTTATTTGAGTCCTCAGCAATCAATTATGCAGGAAAGAAGTATGGTCTGGTAGTTGTTGATAACTACTCACGATTCACTTGGGTGATATTTTTTAGGCATAAGTTAGAGACTAAAATTGAGATACCCAACTTGCTTAATAAGCTTGTTGTCATGAAAAATGACAAGGTATCAGTAATCAGGACGGATCATGGTACTGAATTTGTAAATCGGTATATAACTGAATTCTGCACTAGCAAAGGCATACAACATCAACTATCTTCAGTAAGGACACCACAGCAAAATGGTGTTGCTGAAAGAAAGAACATAACCCTAAAGGAAGCTGCAAGATCTATGCTTGCTAAAACTTAGATTTCTAAAGTTTATTGGGATGAGGCTGTCAATACAGCTTGCTATACTCAGAATAGATGTTTGATCACTAAGTCTCACAATAAGACTCCATATGAGTTGTTTGTTGGACGATCACCAAACATTTCACATCTAAGAGTATTTGGTTGCAAGTGTTTTGTACTCAACAATGGAAGAGAATATCTGAGTACATTTCAACCAAAGGCACATGAAGCAATCTTTCTAGGCTATTCCTCCAGAAGCAAAGCTTATAGAATCTACAACAAATCTTCCAAGAAGATAGAAGAATCTTTTCATGTTGTGTTCTATGAAGGAAAGCAAGGAATGCCTGTTGAAAGTGAGATTGTTGGCAAGTTGAAGAAGTTGATGATCGAAGAACAAGTGTCTTCTGAGAAACAAGTTGGTAAATCTCTAACCGTTGTGTTAGAGGATGACTCTGACGATGAAAGGCACATGCCTAGTAATGATCAGATGATTTTAACGCACGATCGTGAGTTTACAACAAGGAACTCAAAGCACAGAGCAGTTGTTGAAACATCGCAACCAAAAGTGCCTGCTGATGATGGTCCTTCAGTAGAAGATAAACCTTCACCAGCAAGAGATACTGAAGAAGCATCTGCTGAAGAGATAATACTGAAATGGAATTTTGTCAACATATGTTCCACATGAACTTATGGATCAGAGATCATCCCTCCTCTGATATTATTGGCCCGTCTCAATCTGGTGTGAGAATCAGAAACAAGGTTGTTGAACAAGCAACTATGAGTGTTGCTGAAAGTGCAACTAAAAGGTTTGCTGAAGAAGCATCCCTATCAACTTGATCTCTGCCATGCAAGAAGAGTTGGATCAATTTGAAAGAAACAAGGTCTGGAAAATTGTCACATATACCAATGGACTTAATGTGATTGGTATTAAATGGGTTTTCATAAACAAGCTAAATGAACACGGTGAGGTAACCAGAAATAAGCAAGTTGGTTGCTCAAGGTTTCACTCAGACTGAAGGGTTAGATTTTGATGAGTCATATGCTCCTGTTGCAAGATTGGATGCTATCAGATTCTTTCTAGCCTTTGCAGCATACAATGACTTCACAGTTTACCAAATGGACACTACTAAAAAAAACTCCTAATTACACGCTTTTTATAGTGACACAAAAAATCAAGCGTGACCATATCCGATCTAATATAACACCTTACTACAATATACATCTAATTACACACCAGAAATTATCACACTTACACGAGCGTAACTATATCGACCTATAGTGACACCTCAAAAGAATTTGTCCAACATAAATTGGTGGTATTATTGTAAATAATACTTAATTGATGGACATCTATGAATGATGGTACTATGAGAGAAGCTAATTTCCACAAAATAGCAAAATTGGTGGCATCACGAATGGTGGTCGGAGTCTCTCCACGGCATCGACATCAACGGCCCAGGCATCTCCTTCTCCTCATGTCCAATCAATTCCGCAACCGAGTTTCCTCAAGTAATTCTCAACTGCTTTTAACCAGAGCTTATGGCGGCGATTGCGGGTGTGGTTGATGTAGAAGCGGTGGTGATGAATAATGAAGGGCAGGCTGGGCTGACATTTTGGGCGCCGAATATTAATTTGTTTAGGGATCCGAGGTGTGGGAGAGAACAAGCGAGCCGGGTGAGGGTTCGATTGTTGATGTGGCGTATTCGGTGGAGTACAGTGTTTCAGTAGTTAGGGTTTAGGGAGAGGAATTTTGGGAAGAGGAGAGTGTTGATTTCGGTGATAGCGATAAGTTGGTGTTGTCCACTTGTAAGCATTTTATTGCTTATGATTTGGAGAAGTGAAACCAGTTTACTAGGTACTTCAATGATGTGGTAACGTTTTCTTCTTGTTCCTTTGAACTAAGTTTCTTTTGTTGTTTCATACACCTGAAATTAGTATTTTGTGTGTTTGATTTGATCAAATGATTTGGTACATTTTGAAGTTTAGCAGAGTTGAAATACTATGAGTATGATTTGTTATTTATTGTAGACATGTTCCTAGTGAATCAGAATAGTGGTTGTATATTGGTCAAACATTATAAATGTATGTTGCAAATGAAACTCAGGTGTTTCTGTGGTGGCAAATATGACTTTTGATATAGTCGTGGCAGAACTCAACTGCTTTAGACCATCTTCCGAGTGTAATAGGGAAATGGGAAACTAGAATATTAGGCAGACCTTGAAGCTGCAAGTAAACGCTTTGTACCCCTGTAGTTCAGTTGCTACCGCATCAATGAAACAATTCATACTCAAGCTGATGCTCTACAACCTTATATTTCAGTTCTTACTTTACCAAAGAAACAATAGGTCGGGTTCTCAAGGTTGTTCTTACGACACACTTATTTATTTTTTGGAATGTTTCTCATGATTTCTTAATTGTTTTGCAAGAATTTTTGGAGCTTAAGAGACCCGGACGGAACCTGAAACCATGATTTTGAACCATGTGTATAAGGAACATAAGCTACTACACATAAATTACGGTTCCCACCATCTGATTATTCATCTGTAAGTTCTTCCTCCCCATTTTCTAATTCTCTTAATCAATTATCATCTAGTGAATCTCTAGTGCGAGTGCTTCTATTGAATCTCATTTGTGAATTGCATTAGGCAAAATCTTATCTACAATTTTTTTAATCTCGTTAGGGAATTGCAAGCCCAAACTAGAGGTGCAAATCGAAAGAATTTAAGCCCCTGAGGTATATTTTATGGCTTCTCCTTTCAAACCCATTAAATATAAAATTATTACATATGCTTGTATTTCAGTTTATGATTCTTTTTATTAATCGTCTGTGCTCTGTGGGTATAAAATTATAATTGTGGAAGCTTAATGAAAGGATTTCTCACAGAAAAATGAATGGAATTTTAGGACCAATTGCTAAATTAGCATATATGCTGGTATAGGAATAAACTCGTGAATCTAATACTGGACAAATGGTAACTTTCTGGTACTTTGTATTTGTTGCTTTAAAACAATCTGATAGTTTTTATAAACTTGACCAATTGATCATCGACTCATTAGAGCATTCAAAGCCTTTTGTTTTCTCTTTTGATCTTTACGAAAAATTCTGATGTCTGCTTGCTAATTAGCTGCATTCAGAGTTGTTAATTAGCGTTATCAGTTTACGCCATTTTTTTTATTCTTCTAGTTTTGCTACTTGTTAATTTCTGGTAGTGATTTCTTTCATTTTAGTTTCAAATAAGTTTCTATGCATAGCGGTCATTTGAATCATCTTTCAGTTATATGTGGAACTACGTTGTGGTTAGTAGAATTCTTAGTGTTTCATGTTTCAATTTTTGGTTTCCAGTTTAATGTCTATTCCATGCATTTGAATTTGGTATTAGAAAAGTTAAGAATTTTCTCAGCTCGTCTCCAAATTTTGTTGTTTTTACGGGTTTGAGTTCTGTGTTTCCCAAACCAGCTCTTATATGCTTAATAAAAGTACAAAATATTTGAACGGTTGAGTTTCATTTTTACTGTCCTTTTATGTCTCTGCTGCTCAAGGTGCTGAGGTGTGACTTACTAAATCTTTAATCTGTTATATAACATCACTATGCATTAAGAAAATGTCATTCTGAGACTCGTTTGGTTCTATTTCTTTTTATTTAATTTGGTACGTCTGTAAGCCCTACTATTGCTATCTGAGAGTGCTTGGCAAACTATATTGTGTAGCAATCTCTCCTACAATTTAAGTTGATGGTTATTTTGTGACATGTTCTCTGCTTATATTCAGCTATATAATCCATTAAGATTCCAATTGAGCAGGTGTTGTTTAAAATGATCATTGTTTGTAAGTGAAGGATCAAGCAACAAAGAAGAAAATCTGGTTGGAATATGCATTGACACGCTATTAAGTCCTAAGTATCGTCAAAGTGTGATTTAGCTCTCTTCTTCTTTGACGTGATGTTCATTTTATTCAAGCATCAATCCTATGTGTTAATTTCTTTCCAGGAAATAACAATTTCACAGCTCAATGTTGTTCATGACAACAATTACACAAATAGTTAAATGTAACTAGTACCGAATGTAAGTAGTCCTTGTAGTATTCCTAGATTTTCCAGAAACGCATGGATGAAGTGTCCATTTACCGATTTCCGAGTATGGGTGTTTCCGTTGAGGACAAACATAAGGATTTTGAAGTTGCCATAGGTCAATTCCGAGTAATGGTGTTTCCAAAAATATCACACCGTTGGTGCCACAGGTTAATTCAAGTGTTCTACTCTTCCAGTAAGCTAAATATTGCTTGTTTTATATTTGTGTTGATTTGATGGCTTATTTACCCAAGTGAATTTATCTTATCATGTTTATGTAGCAGTGTAGATTTGTTTTTTGGTGTAATTGTGAAAACCACTGAGATTTCAATATTAAATTATGTAAATATAAATTTGAGCATCAATTCTTCCATTCTATGCCAATCCGAGAAAGATTGTTAATTTGCATATGTGTGTATTCTGCTTAACTTTGGTTATGTTCGATTTTCGGTGTTTGGTCTAGTGGTGCGATTCTCACAATCCTTTTGTGAGAGATGCGAGTTCGATTCTCGCAACACCCCATAATATTTTAAGCATTAATTCATTTATATTATTTGTTTGATTGACGAGCACAATTTGTAATGACCCAACTCGGTGACACTTTCTCAAGGTAGATAATCTAATTAACTCATTTCACCGGACTTGAAAAGTGTGACAAAAGATAATTATTGTGACACATAAAGTGTGACAACATATATTTATGTTCAGAAAATATGGCGTCACAATAGAAGGCTATAATGATGCCTAAGCTATAGTAACTGCTTATCACGTCACGCTTTTAAAAAGCGTCACAATAGCAAAAACCGTCACCATAGGTAGCTCTAGTGACAATTTTAGGTGTGACTAAAGCCATTTTTTCTAGTAGTGGGATGTTAAAAGTGCATTCCTGAAAGGTGAGCTTGTTGAAGAATCTATGTGGAACAACTGAAGGATATATGTGTCCTAAGAGACAATCTTCGATAGGAACATTATATGCTTGGGATCACATTTAGCATGTGTTATTTATTCAGAGATAATACAATCTTTATTTAAGGCATCGTATTCATTATTTATATAATCTGTTTGTCTGTATTATTTAATGTCTGACTCCATGATCATAAGAAATCAATGAAGCT
>JAQRGC012086586.1:0-11532 GCA_028659135.1 Plantago lanceolata
CTAACAAGGTTTACCTACAGGCTTAAGAGTACTAATTTCTGGACTTAATCCTAATTTAGTCTAACATGGAATTGCTCATCAAAATTACAAGTTTCCTAACAGTAGAAGTGTAATAAATGAGGGTATTTATAGAGGATACATTCCAGTGGGCCCCTCATCTGTCATAGTGGTTGGGTTCAAACCCAACCAAAGCTACTTTCTCCAGTACTAGGTTGTACTTCTTGCCAGAGTTCCTCGGGGAGTGTGCCAGTGGATCCTCTAGGAGGTTTCTAGAGTTCGACTGTTGATATCTTAAGTCGACTTCAGAGAGTAACCTGTTGAAGGGTCGAAAGTACCTAGGTGGTCTCCGGTCGAACCACCCCAATATACTTGTGGATTTTCATATGGTGAATCTAATTACACCCTTATCATCAGTCCTCCAAGTCTTGAGAGATGAGAGAAAGGAATCTTTCGAGACTTTCAAATATTCAGGGAAGGTGTTCGACCAACTTTCGAGCGGGAAAGTGTCGTCGTTTTGACTTCAAAGACTTTTGAATTTTCAAAAAGTGACTGGTATCTGAAAGGACACCTTCTGTTCTTATCCGTACACGTGTCAACGTGTGAGACTTTTAGAGGCGGATTTACCTTGGGAATACAACTGTAATAATTGCAAGGAAAATGAAGGTAAAAAACCTTTTGTTTTTCTCTTCTCTTCTCAGTTTTTCCTTCTCATTCTTTTCTTCTTCCCCAAATTCTAAATCTTCTCTCTAACAGTGCTCAACTGCCGCCGCTGGTTTTTCCCTCCGGAGATCGATCCTTCCCGCTTGTGATTCAACTTTTCCGGTAAGTAAATCTTCGTCACTATGCTTTCTAATCTTTTGATTCTTGTTTGTTTTTCATCTCTAAACTGGATTTCTTTTTCCTTTTCTTCACGTTTTCTCGCTGTAACTTCGTACTTTTATCTTGGTATTGTCTCTGATGTTGCGTAGAAATCTTGAACCCGTAATTATTCTGTAGTTTGTTGCCTTTGTGCTGAAATGGTTTTGTCAAACTTCTGTTTTAGAACTTTGGTGAGAATGTCGAACAACTCCGGTGCTGGTGGTCGTGTTGTGCTTAATAATAGCTCTTTTAGTGTAAATAAACGCTCTGTTTCTGTAGGTCTAGGAGTCGAACACCCAATCCCCCTTGATTCTTTGGAAAAACCATTTGTTTCGAGCCAGGACGTTGAAGATAACTCCTTGGTATCCCCCCCAGTTTTGCAAAGGGACACTGGGACTAGGACGTCAAGGGTTTTAAGAAGCAAGGCGATGGCTTCTCGAACTGGCGAGGGATCTGCAAACATGGTTGGTTCAACCAATGTTGAGGCCTCTAAGGAAGTCGATCGTGATGAAGCGGCCGAACGTGGGTCGAAGAATGATGAGGCACTTTTGACCGAGACGAACTCCGATTCTTGCCTCTCTACTGTGAAGAGTGTCGTAAAAGAGAAAGAGGCCGAAACCCTCTATGACAAGTTTGATATCCCGGAAGGTTTCGAAGTGGTGATGCCTGGTGATCGAGGAAAAATGTATAATCCTCCGACCGATTGCGTGGCCGTTCACATTCAAGCGTTGGAGCACGGTCTCCGGTTTCCCATTTGCCCTGCGATCGTTGAGGTGTTGAAGGGTATGGATCTTTGCATAACCCAATTGCTACCGAATGCGGTTGGAATTCTTGTTTCTTTTTGCATTTGGATGGAGTCGAAAGGTCGGAAGCCTTCTGCCGCCTCCCTTCTTCATTTTTTCAAGTTGAATGAGAGTGCGGACGAGGGTTGCTTCTACTACTTTTCGGCCATAAAACATTACGAACTTTTCGGTCGCTTCCAATCCTCACATGGTTCGGGTTATAAGCGTAGGTTCATATACATTAGATACCCTGCACAAGCCTACGGTAGTCCTGGTGTCCCTCCTACAGTTCGATTGTGGCGTCGTCCTGGAACTATTCCTTATGTCAAAACTAGGAGGGGGTGGGCAGATAAGTATAAGGACCTCCCTGCGGACGAAAAGCTCAATCCTTATAGTTTTTTTGTCTTTGAACCAATTCTGTTTTTAGGGAAGATTTCTTCTGTGGAGCCGCCTATGAGGGGGATTCACAATCTTGGTAATACTTGTGTAGTCTTGATATTTTTTGATAACTTGTCTTTAGTTATTTTTCATAACTAACACTTCTGTTTGACTATTGCAGTTTACTGGATTAAGATGTCGAACCGTTTCTTGAAGGATCGCGCTATGGCCTTGGCTTTGAAAAAGGTCCAGGTTAGTAAGTACAATGAGGAAAGACCCATCAATGTTTCAGAGATTATCCCAGAGAATTACGCGCCGGAGATCCAAGTCGAAGAGACAATGGTTGAGAATTCCGAGCAATTGAACCGCGATGCTTCGACGTATCAAACATAAGGTGAAGGTAACAATGATACTTCAAAGCACATTGAACAGCTGCTTCAAAGTTCCCCTACTGTTTCCAACCTACTTGTTGATACCGTAGTCCCGGAGGATACGGAAGCTACAAAAACTGATCCGTTGATTCGAATGATGGCACCTCAAGGAGATGGTTCTGCTTCTGACGCTAGGGGGCGTAAGCGTCGAAGGCAGAATGCTTCTAAGACTGTGATTTCGGTTGAGTCCAGTAAGGAAGGAGAGCAAGGTGATGTGGTTTTGCAACCATCACGGAGTGTCAGCCAATCTGTTGATCGGAGTAACCCTTCTTCCATTCGTCGTTCGACACTTCCAGCCTCCCAGACCGGCACTGCAAAGAATCCTACCGATGTCAGCTTTCTCCATGGCTCTGAAGCTGCCGCAATAAACTGGCGTGATCGTTTCATGTCTTCTCGAGCTGATCAAGAGGAGCTCTCTCGTTTGTCAGATGGCGAGATTCGAGCTAAGGAAGAAGCTCTGCAGATGCAAGTAAGTTTTCCTTCTTTCTTTTTCTCAAATTTACCGGCTTTTAACCGTCTTAATCTTAACTGGTTACTTGACTTTCTCCTTGCAGATGCTCACAGTGTCGAAGAACATCGCGATGAGGCTGGATCGGAAGAGTGGTATGTCTGGAAACCTTGAGAACAAAATGGCTAAGGAAAAAGAGCTGAGGATGCGGGCCGAACGCGCCGTTGCTGACAAAGAGAAGGAGCTGTCTGAGGCTCAGAAAAAGCTGGGTTATGCTGAGAACGAGGTTTCGACCTTGATTAAAGGTTTGTCGAACTCGGAAGAGGAAAACAAGAAAACGAAGGCTGACTTAGAAAAAGTGATGAAGGAAAGAGATGGCTATGAGTCTGCTCTGAAGAAAACAAGGGAAGAGCTTGTCAAGAGTTTCAGGTACGCTCGGATTGATGCAGTGAAGGATTTCAAGAAATCTCAATCCTGTCAGTACATGTTGAGCAAGAGGGATGCCGACAAGATGGTCGAAGGTATGAACCGAACTATCGGGCAACTGAGGATTGGGAAGAAACTGGTGGGGGACTTCGTTCCTGAAAGGGATATCAATCTCAACGTTGATGCCAACTTCGAGCTTCCAGTTGAGGTTGAAGATAACGATCCTAACGCCCAGGTTTTTGAGTCTGCCGAAGAGTATTTTGCTGCTTTGAAAAAAGAAGAATTCTTTGCAATTGCTCATCCGGATGAGGCAGAATCTCTCCCAGAGCCAGTTCTTCCGGCCTTTGTTCCCCAGGTATGTTCGACTGGAAATGACGATCTTATTTCGGCTGGTATTGACCTAATGGCCCTCTCTTTCCGTGATTTCGACTCTGTGATGCGATCTTTGGACAACAAGGATGATGGTACGCTTGAAGACACTGCGCGAAGTAACCCTCAGGACGATCAATGAAGACCCCGTATGCCGGGGGAATTATGTACTTTACTTTCTGGACAAATTTTATCTTTTTCCGTCGAACATATTTCCTTTTTTCAGTATTATGGACAAGTTTCTTTTGTGGTTCGCGAGGTGGATTTAAGTCAAACCCTGTTTATCCGTTTCATTTGGGTTTGACAAAATCCACTTCCAATCTTTTGGTGATTGTGCTTTGAACTTCTTTGAAGCCATCTTTTTTGAATGCGAACAGCTTCTTTGGGCTTTAATCTTTTGCATCTATTTTTGGATAGAATTGCTTCTCTTTTCTGTTTTCTTATTTTTCTAAGTCTGTAGGTTATTCCGATCGTTCCGTCGAACGTATCGTATAAAATACATCTTACTCTTTCTCCTCGAAACTTCTATCGATAGTTTTCGGGTGAAATATTTCAAACATTATGCGGATAATAATCTAACCCGTCGGTTATCCTTATCAGGCATCTGTTTTCAACTCAAAAAGTTTTTCTTCCGAGGTTATTTAACAAGGTAATCCGACAGTCATATTCTTCCTTCGAAGTTTTATTCTGTGATATTCCTTATTTTTAAGTGAGTGTTTTCGACTCTGTCACGTAACTTTTCGAAGGTTAATCATTACGAAACTCTTCCGTCGAAGATATCTCCTAAAGTCAGCTCGATTTGTATGTGATTCATGCTTTTTCAAAAGGCATCGTTTCTTTGTATTTCTACCAGAGGTTACACAATTTTTGAACAGTGACGACCCACGTAAGGGTGGTTTGTTCAAAGACTTTGTTCGAACGATTCTATCACAAAAGATACTATTGTAGGTCCACAAAGGGATGTCGTACTTTGTACATTTAGCCATGCTGTGTACATTTTTCGACACCAATCCTTAGGCATAGTATTTCCTGAGGTTCCTGATGTTCCATGGTCTCTTCACCATCTTTCCATTCATCTTCTGCAATCGGTAGCTGCCATTAGCAAGGGCTTCAGTGACTCGAAACGGACCCTCCCATGATTCGACAAACTTTCCCACTTTGCTTAGTATGTCGGCCTTCCTTAGGACCAAATCTCCCACTGATAGTTCTCTTCGAATAAGGTGTTTGTTGTATGCCCTGGTCATGTTGGCTTGATACCTTAAAATTCGAAGTCGAACTTCTTCTCTTTTCGCATCCAGTTCATCTATCTTCATTGCTCGAAACTCATCATTTTCATCGGGATCATAATTCTTAATCCTGAAGGTTTCGACCGCGATTTCACAGGGGATTACTGCCTCGGAACCATAAACCATGCAAAACGGAGTTTCTTTGGTGGCGGTTCGGGATGTGGTTCGGTATGCCCACAATACTCCATGGAGTTCATCAGCCCAATCACTTTTCGACTTGCCAAGCCTTTTTTCGAGGTTATGAACTATGGTTCGATTCGTCACTTCGGTTTGCCCATTCGCTTGTGGGTGACCGACTGATGTAAATCTTTGTTTGATTTTCATTTCGGTGCACCAGTCCTTCATTATTTTCCCGGTGAACTGAGTGCCATTATCTGATATTATGATTCGTGGCAAACCAAAACCGCAGATAATGTTTTTCCAAATGAAATTCTTCATTGCCCGAACGGTTACTTTGCTAACTGCTTCAGCTTCGACCCACTTTGAAAAGTATTCGACGGCCACAATCAGGAACTTCTTCTGTCCTTTAGATTTTGGTAATTTTCCCACAATGTCGATTCCCCACTTATCGAACAGACAAGACACTGGTATTGACATCATGGGTTCTCCTGGGGCTTTTCTATTCCGAGCAAATCTCTGGCACTCATCACATTTCTTAAAACGATCTTTAGAGTCTTTGATGAGGGTAGGCCAATAGTAACCTTGTCTTCGAACCTTCTGGGCCAAAGTCCTTCCGCCTGAATGATTTCCACAGCTCCCAGCGTGTATTTCCTCGAGAACGTCCCGAGCTTCTTCTTTATTCACACATCTTCTATGGGGTCCATCTATCGATCTTTTCCACAAATCCGTGCCGTCCCAGATAAAGCTCTGAGCTCTCCTTTGAATCCTGACCGCTTCATTTCGGTCTGTTGGGACAACCCCCTGTTTGTAGAGCTGCAATATTTCAAACTTTTTAGTTCACAAGTTCATACTCGAAATCAAAGATACGAACCAGCTTCGACTTATGCCTTTTCGCATGTTCGTAGTATTATATTGAAGACCGAACGTTTTATACCTTGATCTCTGTTAACCATTCATGGTCATCAAGGGTATTTACTTCGAGTTCTCTTTGTATTTTCAACATGTTATCACCTATGGCCGGCTTGATGGTCGTCATTATGGTAATCTGTTCGCAATGATTTCGAGTAAATGTGAGTTTTCAGAGTTTGTTTTTCACAATCTTTGAGGTTCTAATAAAACTGTTGCTTCATACCTGGCGGGTAGTTATCGATGTTGATGAACTCCCGAACTTGGACAAACCATCGGCTGTTTTGTTGAGCGTCCGAGATATCTGGGATATTTCGATACTCTCAAATTCAGCTGAGGTTTCTTTCAGTTTTGCCAAGTAAAGCTGCAAAGGTTTTTCCTTAGCCTCGAACGCTCCGGAATACTGTTGCGCCACCAATTGAGAATCAGTAAAGAGGTGAACATTTCATGCACCGGCTTTGAGGGATAAGCGGAGTCCTATCAATACCGCCTCATACTCTGATTCATTGTTGGTTGCCGGAAAATCCAACCGAACGGCATAGTCTAACTCTACCCCTTCCGGATCGATCATGTGGATTCCTACTCCCCCTTGCCCTTTGGAACTTGATCTGTCAACGTAGATTTTCCAACGTTGTTCCATGTTCGACCCTTTTAGAGATTGTTCGAGCGTGAAGATTAGATGATTTTCCTCTTGTACTCCTAGGAAAAAGTCTTCTATGACTTGTGCTTTCTTGGCATGAGGAGATTGGAAATCTATGGAATATTCCATGAGTTCGACGGACCAATTCACTAACCGACCGGAAAGATCTGGTTTTCCCAAGATTCGTTTTAACGGTTGGGCCGTAAGGACGACAATCTGATGAGCTTGGAAATAGGGTCGAAGACGTCGGACTGCTAACACGATGCAAAGAGCGAATTTTTCGATATCCAAGTAGTTTAGTTTGCTCTTTGTGAGGACTTTGCTTAGGTAGTAGAGAGGCAAATGCTCGTTTCCCTCGATTCGAACAAGCACCGAACTAATGACTTCATGTGATGTGGCCACATGCAGATATAATACATCTCCTGGATTGGGTTTCGACAACAGGGGCGGTTTCGATAGATAATCTTTTAGATCAGTCAAAGATTTCTCGCTTTCATCGGTCCAAAGAAAATTCTTGCTATTTCGGTGAACTTTGAAGAATGGAAGACTCTTCTCTCCGGAACGAGAAATGAAACGACTCAAGGCAATGATCCTGCCCACCAGCTTCTGAACCTCGTTAATGTTTCGAGGACTAGGGAACTCAAGCAAAGCCCTGATTTTGTCGGGATTTGCTTCGATTCCTCTCTGAGTGACCATGTACCCCAAGAACTTTCCGCCTTTGACCCCGAACGTGCATTTCGCTGGGTTTAGTTTCATACCATACTTTCGAAGTATGGTAAAGCACTTGTGTAGATATCGAACGTGATCTTTGGCTTCGAGGCTTTTCACCAACATATCGTCCACGTAGACTTCCATTGTCTTCCCGATTTCTTCCTTGAACATCATGTTGACCAATCTTTGGTAAGTTGCTCCAGCGTTTCTTAGTCCAAACGGCATTACTCGAAAAGAGGATACCCCGGAATGGGTGACAAAGGCCGTTTTATCCATATCCTCCCGAGCCATGGGAACTTGGTAAAAACCTTGGAACGCATCCATGAAACTAATACGTTCGGCTCCTGCCGTCGAATCCACCAGTTGATCAATTCTTGGAAGTGGGTATGGGTCCCTCGGACAATGTTTGTTCAGATCAGTGAAGTCGTTGCACATCCTCCACTTTCTGTTTCCTTTGCTTACCAAGACCACATTGCACAACCAATCTGAGAATTTAGTGGGTCGAATGTGACCGGCTTTCAACAGTTTAGCCACTTCTTCGTCAATTATAAGGTTCTTGTCTCGGCTAAAATTTCTTTGCTTTTGGCTGATGGGCTTTGCCTTTGGATCTACGTTCAACCGATGGACCATTACCCTGGGATCGATGCCACGTAAGTCGGTGGTTCCCCAGGCGAAGACATCCGCATTTCTTCGGAGGAAACTGGTTAAGGCCAACTCCAGTTCCTCTGGTAGATCAGCGGCTATTTTAGTGACTCGATCTTTCAAATGATCGAAGAGTTGTACTTCCTTCAATTCTGAGCATGGTTCGATCCGCTCATTTCCACTCGACACATCAGGTGGAAAATCCACGTTCTCATCTCGCACCATCATACACTGTCGTTTTGATGACAATGGTTTTTCCTCAGAGGGAGCTGTATCACTTTCAAAGGGTCGTGACTTGATTCTTGCTGAAGCACAATAGCATTCCCATGCGTCTTTAGGATCTCCCTTCAGCTCTCCTACGCCAGAGATGGTTGGGAATTTCATCATTAGGTGCAGAGTCGAAGCCACTGCCTGAAACTTATTGATCCCAGGTCTTCCGAACAAAACGTTGTAATCCATGGGGGTATCGACGACTAAATATTCGAGTTGATATGTTGCCCTCTTGGGTTTTTCGTCCATAGATGTGACTAACCAAATCGTCCCCAAAGGGTTGACTACTGCTCCTCCGAAACCAGTTAGGTGTGTTGAGAGATCAGTGATTCCGGATTTTTCGATCTTTATCTTTTTCAACGTCTCAGTGGAGATTATGTTCACCGAACTTCCCGTATCGACCAATACCTTGCTGACTCCGAAACCGCAAATGTCCAAGGTAACAACTAGAGGAAAATTTGGGTCTTGATTCCTGGTTGTCGAAGGCGCTGGTAAGTCGGAATGATCGAACCAAATCGTCTGGTCGAAAGCTACCTCGAGACTTCCTACGTTGAATGAAGGAGTCCCATCCGCATATGCATTTCACATTCTTCTTGCGGTTCGATCTCTCTCTTTTCGAGAATTTCCACCAGTAGGTCCTCCGGCGATGTAATGAATTTGTCCATTTACTGGTTCATTATCATAATTCTCCTCTGAATTTTCTCTCTGGGCTTCTTTGAAAACCATGGACTGTAATGGTAAGGGGGGTCGAACTACAGGCTCCTTTTTCTCCGATTCTCGTTTTGAGGAGGCATTATCTGGCCGATCTTGTCGATGCTTTTCCACCAGTCGAAGCATGAGGACTCCACTAGATTCCTTGAATTCTTGTACATAACCCGCATTGACTATTCGATCTAACTCGATAGATAAGTCGATACATTTGTCGGTATCGTGGCCTTTCTGTCTGTGAAAGTTGCAGAAATCCTTTGATGCTTTTGTTACAGCTGTCTCTAGGTGCTTTCGAGGCCATTTTAGAAAAGGTTCTCTTTCGACCACTGCCAAGACTTTTCTCTGAGGATATCTGTTCTGTCTCATATGTGGGGGAACATATCCGAGATTGCTCTGATTGTTCTGATTGTTGTTCCTTTTCGGAGACCAACGTCCTCCCTGGTTCGGTCTTGCTTGCAAATCTCTCGGAGGCGAACTCCTTTTTTCTCTTTCGGGAGAAACTTTGAAAGCAAGTCTTGCTTCGGTATTCATTCTTTCCTCTTCGATGTACTTGTTGACGATATCTGACAGCTTTTCGGCTGTTTCGGGTTTTTCCCTTGATACCTCAGATGCCAAAGCCATGTTTCTGGTATTGGTGAACAAAGTCTGTCGTCTAAAGTGCATGGGGTGATCGTCGACTCTGAGGGCCATGACATTGAACCTTTGCCACCACTTTCGAAGTGGTTCATCCTTGTTCTGAATCACATCCTGTAAACAACTATTAGATTGCCTCGACTTTTTATAGTCGGTGAAATGTCCCGTGAACGCAACCACCAAGTCGAAATAAGACTTGATCGAACCAGATTTCATGTTGTAGTACCAATCTACGGCGTCAGCCTCGAGGGTAGATGGGAAAACAATAACCATTGCTTTTTCATCATGTCCATGAGTTCGCATCAAATTTTCAAAATGAGCTCTATGTTCATGCGGGCACGTCAGACCGTTGTACTTGGTAGATTCTTAGGAATTCTTTTGTCAGAAGGTATCGAGTGACTAAATAGATCAGAAGATAGAGGATTCGGGGCGAAACCAATCTTTATCTCGGACGTTTTTCCCTCGTCGGGTTTTATCGGTTCTGTTGGTTTAACGGGGTTAGATTGTTCGCCACGCCCAGAAGATTTCAAGGGCTGGATAGATCTTTCAAGTCCGCTGGATCTAACTCTGGCCTCTCGTTCATCTCGTCTTCTTAATTCGTCAGAGTCTTTTCGACTTTCCTTTCGCTTGCGGACGTCTTCGTCTCTTCGGTCATGCGCTCTTAGCAATCTCTCATATTTCTCCATCTTTTCCTTGATATTTTTCCTATCAAGCTCGAGTAAACTGTCGTCGTCGGATAATACTATCTTATCTTCCGGGATCACAAACATGGAACGTGTTCGACGCCTTTTTTCGGCTTGTGTGACAGTCTTGTCGGGTTTCTCAGTTCGAGGGATTATCACCGAACTGTCTGTCAGTGTTGCTTCGCTATCCAGTGGTGTTGGGACATACGTTCGATCGCTTGTGCTCTTCGAACCGGCTCGATTTCGGTTTCTTGATGAACTGCTTCCCTGCGACCTACTACTTTCACCATGTGTTCGGTGTCTTTGCCTTCTTTTATCTTCCATGGTTTCGAAGATGGAGAGTACCATTTCCTTGAGTTTACTTTCTTGGATAAACACCCTGGAGGATTCGTGACTCTTTTCAGTCCGAGTTTCCTCCTCTCGTCGCTCGGTTTCTCCTGCGTCTTCCTCCGGAGGTATTTCATCTGGTTCGAGCTCGGAGATTTCTTTTAAGGGTACTTCTTCTTCAATATGGACATTTTCGGTAAGAAGAGGGGTTGCAGCGAGCTGCTTTTGCTTCCGTTTTGGCATAGCTAATTGTCGGTTTCCCGCAGACGGCGCCAGATGATGATGGTCGAATTAGTCTTCCTAATTCTTCTATCAAAATCGTCCTTTCCAAGCAGCGGATTGGGAAGAACTTGTATTGAGCGCGGAATCCGTGTACCTATTTGATAATAAGGAGTATGAAGATGGGGGGGGGGTGTGAAGACGATCTGCCTTAGTCAGATCGTCAATCACTTAAGGATGTGTAGTATTAATTTGGACATAGTAATTGCAAGAGAGTGGAATATTGTGTGTGTAGAAGTGTAATAAATGAGGGTATTTATAGAAGATACATTCCAGTGGGCCCCTCATCTGTCATAGTGGTTGGGTTCAAACCCAACCAAAGCTACTTTCTCCAGTACTAGGTTGTACTTCTTGCCAGAGTTCCTCGGGGAGTGTGCCAGTGAATCCTCTAGGAGGTTTCTAGAGTTCGACTGTGGATATCTTAAGTCGACTTCAGAGAGTAACCTGTTGAAGGGTCGAAAGTACCTAGGTGGTCTCCGATCGAACCACCCCAATATACTTGTACATTTTCATATGGTGAATCTAATTACACCCTTATCATTTTGAATATTCTTGTTAAAGTTAAACATTTTTAAATAATAGAAAAGTTAATATTTTTTTATTAAATATAAAGTAAAAGTGCATCTTGAGTAGAA
>JAQRGC012086905.1:0-11276 GCA_028659135.1 Plantago lanceolata
AGTATCTCCCCCTTTTTGTGAAGAAATGCGCTCTTCCAATAGAGCTAGATGCGGCTTGAGCGTCTCCAGCTCTTGTTCCATAGCCCAACTTGTTATATTATCCCTCCAATATCACTTGCGGTGTTGTCATTGATTGTCTCAGCACCAAGATGGAGCTAGCACTACAATTGTCCTTTCAAGACAACATATAACATTTCATGCAAGATAGCTCCCCCTTCATATCGAATCTCACCTTTGTCAGGCTTTGAAAGATCATTAGTAACCAATCGCGCCCTTTGTATGAAGAAAAACAATTCGACAAACTCTCCAACCATCTTTTGAACACATATCCCCTGAAGTTATGTATTCAAGTAAACTCTTGGAAGCATGAAGTTCTGATCAAATTCCTTGCCTGTGAGATTAGCAAGATTCTCAGTGCCAGACCCTACTTCCATATCATCACCAGCAGTAGTGCCTTCCTCAACATTATCAGCAATGTCCAGATTCTGTTCTTCTTGTGTTTCAGGCGGTGTTGGGTCAACATTAGCATGAACATCCGTTTCAGCTTCATCTTCCTGGACAATTTCATCAATCAGTTGATCCATGTCTTCAGAAATCTCCTTCTCCTCCTCATATCTTGGAGCATCAACATCCAGATTAGCCTTAGCAGTAGCAATGTGAGCCTCAGGCTCCCCCTCACTCTTGTCATCAGTAGCATCATCAACCACATTAGTCTCACTTTGTTTGGTCCTTTTAGATGATACACTCCTCGTACCAGTATCATCTGCATTTTTTTATGCAACAATGGGACAGAATCATCAGATTCTTCCTCCTCTCTTCCTTCAAAATCAACATCAATGGGGTCATCACCATACTCAAATGGTTCTTGCATATTTCAGTTCTGCTATTACCACATTTACGTAAACATAAGAAACGTAGAACCATCATAAAACTAGCAACTAAAATAACCAGCATCAGCAGATCTCCAAATGAATCATCAAACTTCAACCAGTTGCCACTAACCACCCAACAATCACTTCAAGCCTAATACATTTCAGATAATACACAGTTGAGCAAATAGGTAGAGAGTAAACACAATTAGCAACATCATCAACAGATATCCACAGTTATACTGAAATTCACCTGCTAGGCTGCTACTAAGCTAAATCAAAAACCACTCCAAAACCCTAGGTCTGTAAATATTAATCCAACAATAGCACGAACAAATTCGAAGAAAAAGTAGAAATTACCAGGCGACAGGAGAGGTTTCCGAAACTGATATGTGGTCACAATGCGAGGTTCTGACTTTCGATCAGATTCATTCTTCGGATCGGGGCAGAGTTTGTGGGTTTTGGAGCTGAAATTGGGAATTGGTGGTTTGCGAACTGAATTATGTTTTTTGTTTTTCAGTTTTGTGTTTTTTAAAGTTAGTTTCAGATTCGTTGGCAGAATGGCAATTTTGTTAATAAATGGAATGGCAGTGCTGTAAATTATTATGTGTGCATGAGGACATAATGGACCAGTAATTTAGCAATTCTCTTCCTCCAAATCATTCCCCTCAAATCCCATAAAAAAGGAGGGGAATGTTACAATCCCAATATACAAAGGAAAGCAATTCCCTTCTAAAAAAAAGAAATTTCGATCTGACCAATTCCCTAAACCAATTCTCTTCTCCACATTGATACCAAACAGAGGTAAAGGTGAAAGTCAACACCAAACTAGCACATTTCCCTTTCTACCAAACACTGACTTAGGAGAGTTGCTCTTGCTCCCACAAAGAGTTCGACGATATTCAGCCGGATGAACCGGAAAATATCAGTTCGTTACTTTGGTTGTAATTCGAACCGAACCGGAATACGGAGGGACGAGGGAGTTAAAAATATCTGGCAGCCATTAGAAGAAAAAGAAAAGGTAACGACGCAATCGAATCCATGAGATGAAAACCGACGCCCAAAAAGGTGTCTGTAGTATGTCTGCGTGAGGATTCGCGTCGGCTACAAAGACAAAAGGCCCATCACCTTTTTCATATGCTTCTTCTCCTCCTCCTCCTCCTCCTTTATTTATTGCAGTTCTCAACCAAACAACATCAGCTCAGAGAAATTCAAACCCGCCTAGCTTAGCTTATTTTACAGCCTTCTACAGGTACTCTTCGAATCGAATCTATCTATCTATCTATCTACTGTTTCTCTACACAGGCATTTTATGTTCTTGATGTATACTTCATCACTTTCTTGGGATTATTTTTCCGATTTATGCATTGTTGACTTTCTCATTTCTAGTTGACCTTTTGTGTTGATCACCGATTCATTGTGAGTTTTGTTTTAGTTGCTTGCACATTACTGATTTACCACTTGAACTGCTAGGTGCCTAGGTTAATGGAAGTTGGCAAATTTGGCTCCTTTTAAGAATTCATGTAGCTCCTTTTTTATCTACTATGTACATTAGCTACTTGTTTAATTGAATTGAATTGAATCGAATCGAATTGAATTGAGCAGCATTTGTTGCTGCAGATCCAAGATTTAGGTGCTCAACTGCTCATTCTTGCTTTCGTAGTATCACTTGATTTAGGCTAATTAATGGGTAGTTGTGTAGAGCTGTAGATTTCATGGAACAAGAGTAGTATGTACTGCAGATATTATTCTTTACTTTTTTGTTAGGCTTGACGCTTGAGTGAAGCTACTTTTCATGTCACTTGCACCCGAATAGCCTTCTTCAAGATTGATTCGAGGGGATCGGAACTGTGTAACCCTCCAGCTAATATTCTGTCCACATGAAAATGGAATGTAGAACAAATCATTTCAACCATTCATTTAGTTGGAACTTCAACTATCGCCGAATATATTTGTAGCCATTGCGTGTCTGTTGAGAACATTGAGATTATATATTCAAGCTTGTAATGCTAAGTTGCTAACCCCTATTTGTATTTTGCAGGGAGCTTTACTCAATCAGGATTTGTGCAATAAAATCTTCACAGTCAGGCACCATGCTTAAAGTCCCAGATCATCAAGTTGCAGGGCACAAAGCTCTTGGTGGGAAGCTAGGACCACTTGTCGATGATTCAGGGCGTTTCTACAAGCCTCTTCAGAGTGACGAGCGTGGAACTAATGAGGTTGCTTTCTATTCATCATTTTCTTCCAATTCTAAAATTCCAGACCATATTAGCCGTTTTTTCCCCAAGTTCTATGGCACTCAGCTACTTGAGGCATCTGATGGATCCGGCATGAAACCTCACCTTGTTTTAGAAGACACTAACTTCAACCGACCTAATCCTTCCATCATGGACGTTAAGATAGGTGCGCAAACGTGGGCCCCTGAAGCACGGGAAGACTACATCCAGAAATGCTTGAAGAAAGATATAGGGAGTTCGAGTGTTTATTTAGGATACAGGTTATCAGGGTTACAAGTCTTTCGAAACCGGGAGTCTGGCTTCTGGAGACCCCAAAATAAGGCGGAGATTCAGGCTCTTTCAGCTGATGAAGTGAAGCACATTCTCAAAAAGTTTGTATCCTCTGATACAGATTCAAAACCTGATTGCGCTTTTGCTTCTGTTGTTTATGGTGGTTCCACTGGTATCCTATCCCAGTTACTGGAGTTGAAAGCTTGGTTTGAGGACCAAACGAGTTATCATTTCTATTCTTGCTCAGTCCTTATGATGTTCCAGAAAGAGCTTCTAATCAGTGGGAAGAGCCCAAGGGCGGAAATCAAGCTAATTGATTTTGCTCATGTTTTCGAGGGGAAGGGTGTTATTGACCATAACTTCTTGGGTGGGCTTTGCTCTTTGATAAAGTTCATTTCTGAGATTCTTACTGCTCCTGAAGACTGTATTACTGACGGTTCGTTAGAAGATGTTCAGAAAAATCATGTTTATTCCAATATTGATTAGACTTGGACCGACCAAGTTGCTCATTTGCAAGACGTTCTAATTGCTTAAAGAAATGCTTGCTTCTGGTGATGTACTTTGCAAGGATTTTACTTATTATCTGTCATTTGATTAGTTTGAAATCTGTACTCTTAGGTGCTACTTTGGTCGCTCTACATGTTGCATATTTAATCCTTCAGAACAACACAGTTATGCATATATATGCCAGTCTTGCCAGAGGCCGTGTGCTACTTCATGTGTGTGAAAGTTTCAATCTTATAGTAGTATTTTGACATAACATTTGGACCGCAGTTTTCTTACTTTAGATTGTGTTCGTTTTGATGTAAGGAACTGTCATTGTGCATTTTGTAAGATGCCTTGGAAAAAAGTTATTGTGATCTCAACAAGAACTCCTGAATTCCAGCTTCTTGCAATAGTTGTTCGTTTATCAAACAACAATCAAGTCTATATTAAATCTGCGATGGCCTCCACTGTTATGCATCCAAGTTATCTTTATTCTTCAGCATGTGCCTGTGGACTGTGGTGATAAAAATTGCTGAGGACAGGATTCGAAAGGAAGAAGGAAACGGTTTCTCTATTTCTCATGCATAAGAGATATGGATATGATCTTGAAGCCTGATCTTTTCCAGGTAATAAACTCTGTTATATTTTATAGCCTTGTCTCTCATGTTTATTAACACTTACATGGTGATGACATTTTTCTGTTGCCTTAGTTTATAACTCTTGTACAGAATTTCAATTCTTTGAACTTTTATTCATTGTTATCTGATGTTTTCATACGCGGAACGTAACATTTTTATTGCCTACTTAACTACTTGTATCTAACTTGAAATAAGCATATTAGGATCAGATTCAAAGGACACCTCAACCTCACAGATAGATAAGTGTATGATCAACTTTCTTGTAAGCATATTTTGCTTTTTACTAATTAAGCAATCAAACCCTACAAATACCACTTAAGTGAAGTGAACTCCAAGATTAATTCTACTATTTTACTTAAATATCATGCAATCCTTTTTCCATATATATACTTTCCCACAACTAAACTTAGTTATAACAAAAAACATCCTTAAAACAACGAAAACTTTGCATTCATGACAAGCTTTGCATTCCTAATGTGTTTTTGCACTCTATTGAGTCTCTGCAAAGCAGGGGATCCTGAAAACATATATGACATGTGCCCAACAGACACCACACAGAAAATGATGTTCATGAATGGCTTTCCTTGCAAGGACCCAAGAAGTGTAACAGCCTCGGATTTCAAGACCACGTTGTTAAACCAAAGTGGAGACACTAGGTCTTTTTATCTTTCGGCTACCACCATGGCTACTGCTTCAGTGTTTCCAGGTCTAAACACTCTAGGACTATCAGCAGCTCGGACTGACATAGAAGTCGATGGTGCTGTTTTGCCGCACTCCCATCCAAGGGCTTCAGAGTTGATGTTTGTTATCTCGGGTGACTTGGTGGCTGGATTCTTGGACTCGAATAACCAGGTATTTCAGATCCGTTTAAAGAAAGGTGATGTGTTTATGGTTCCTAAAGGGCTTCTGCATTTCTGTTTTAATGCTGGTTTTGATCGAGCTACGATCTTCTCTGTGCTGAATAGCCAGAATCCCGGATTTGTGAGTCTTTCAGGTGCCATGTTTGATAACACTGGGTCAGGTGATAGGAAAATGCTACTGAAGAACATGTTAACATCTTTGGGAGTTATGGACTGTGAATTAGACTTCTGAAGCTTATAATTGGCTAATATATAAATGCCTTTGTTCATATAAACTTATTTGGCTTTTGTTATTAGGTTTGGTTTCTGGTTTTGTTCTCTCTTCTTATGTTGTTGAATGCATCTACTCTGACCTGCACCATGTATGCATGGTGATGTAATTAAGTGTGAAATGTGATTTGATTGATTAACTGTCAAGGTTTTGTTCGATGTCTTTCGACATGAACACTTCAAACATTTTCTATGTATCACATTTGAATAAATCCGTGGTGAAAGTTAGGTAAAGTTTTCGACTTCGGGAGCTTCTACGGAATCGGCAATAGTCCAAACAAATGAGAGATACACGTTTTTTTCCTGCGTATTGGTATACACGGCATGGCCATATATAGTCCACGTGAACCGGCTCCGAAAGGGTCTGGAAACTTATCGATTTATGTCTCATCCAGCACAATAACGATGCTCCAAATCTGTTGAGTATACTCTCGTGGTCACTCTAAAGTTGTTGATTTGTATTGGAGAATTCTTGTATATAGTGATCATTCTAAAATTGTATTCGTGCCTTGTGGTGGCTATGGCTATAGAAAAGTAAGCTAAAATCGATTCTATTTTGACTTGCATCTTTCTATAGAAAGCCCAGTATTTGTTGAAACATTCTTGTCATGTCCTGTTTCTATGTACCACGTTTCTTTTAATTTTAAAACTCAATTGTCCCGTCCCAAACTCTTCAGCAAACCTTACCGCGTGGAAAATCAAAGACCTGTTGGATTTGGGGACACAGACACTATATTTGAACTGGACTACAAGTTGAAGAAAGTTATATAATCTTAAATGGCTACGCCAGTTCCTTGAAGCCTGTCAACAAACATGATCTGATGATCCTAATTCAGCAGATGAAGTAGCAAAACCTTCATTCTGCCATGAAAGAAACAAAGAAACACACAGCAACGACTCGACTTTGTCAACATACAGTTCGAAAGTTTGGACACTGTAGTTCACTTAGTAACCGTCGGTTTAATTGTTAGAGAGTAAGGCTAAGTTCTAAGGAATTTTATTCAAGTGTTTGCTAATCCAAGCTCAAAATACATTAAAGTTAGCCAACCTCTGTTAACAGATGATAATCCAAGTGATTATGGAAACTTTTGGTTACAACCATCTATCTTCTACATACAATCATTAAAAAAAGAAATCGAATTGGATCATATCATAACAGAGTGATCTTTGCCAATGCAAGCATGATCCTCTATGATGTCACTCAAGAAAATTACATTCAACTACTTACCAACTATCTATCTATATATACTTCCCAAGATAGGATTAAAGGGTTAAATAAAAACTAAAGAAAATCCATGCACTGTTTGAAGTTTCCTCTACTGATAGTGGTCCAATCTGTACACAAGATTTTTGGAGTGTACAAAGCATTATGCATCCTTCATTTCTTGCTACTCTGATATATCTTATCTTCATTTGGATTGATTGGTAAAGTCAAAAGTTTTCCTTGTGGAATTCAAATCTGGTGGAGCTCCTGTGAGAAAAATCTGATGCTAGCTGTCTTAGCTCCTTCACTGGTGGTGGTGCTCCACAATAAAACACTCCTGCCAATTCCATTGATCAATTAGTCACTAATCACACATGAACATTAAGGTATAGTACTTAGTAATCATTCAACAAGTCTTAATCATGGTGGTTTCTTGTATGAGATATTTCTTACTAGTACTAGATAAAGAGCTGATTAAAGTGCACAGAGTTTTACTTTGATGGAAAAAGATGATTAAAGGTGAATAGACACAAAGTGAGTCATAAGGTGTAACATTTTGAAGTGACCAAAATATGTGTACCAAATTGGCTTTTCAGGTATCATTGAGGTGAAGTACTGAATTTGTTTCTAAGCTACAACTTTTAAAGGCGAAATGTTTTACGTAGTGAACTTACCAACTTTGGAGTTAGGATGGTTCAAAGCGATTCGCTTGTAGACAGTGTACCAATTTGGCTTGGCGAAGTGGGACTTGACCCGAGTTCCTGACACAATGTCTACTCCGTTCTTGGCATGGTTGAGTGACTGAAGCATAGTGATAAGGGCGCAACGAGCATCACCCTCTTCATAAACACTAGTACAGTAGTTGTGCATCTCAATAACACCCTTGCGGTCCATTTCAGACACCTCATTCATCACTCCCTTAAACCAGTCGAAAGAACCTTGTTCTCTAGTGACCCAGTAGAAGTATGCTCTAGTTGTCTTGAAGTTTTCCCGGCTGTTCTCCATACCCGACTTTCGCTTAGGAGTATATGAGCCAGCGTTATGGTGTGAGCTAGCTCCATTCTCCAATGCGTTCTCCTCTTCTTCTATTGCCTTCATGTTGTTCACTATGTCCTTAACCACACTTATCATTGGTGTCGCGCCAATGCCAAGTCCCACTAGCAACACTACATCATAGTCTTTGTAATCTTGGGTTGGTGCTCCATACGGGCCATCGATCAACACTCTAGGGAAGCTGCGATAATTTATTTAAACACGAAAAATACTATCAATATCTTGTTACACCCAAAATTCATACCATGATTTAAAATTAGTGCAATTTTGAAAATGTGCTTAATCATAGAGCAACTAAAATGGACTTACTTGGGGTTGTTTTCTCCTTGGAGATAGTCAGCTCTAAGGAGCCCACTTTTGCCTGTGGGTGGTGGCTGACAAACCTAACAAGGGCCAAAAAGTCATGGTGCAAACAATTAGCAAAATGCACATAATCAACACACAAATGCAAGACAAAATGCACAAGGCAACAATGACAATGAGTAGTAGTAGTACTCCCTCCATTTTTTTTAAATGATGTTTAATGTTTTCTCATATATATTAAGGTTGAGTTTGACTTGTATTATTTTATTTAGTCAAATTAATATTATGCATAATTTTGTGTAAAAGAGGGAATATTTTATTGTTAGACACAATGATTACATTTAAAAGTGTAATATTATATACTTAAACAACCTTAAACATCATCTATTTGTAAAAAGATTAATAAGCTAAAACATCATCTATTAAAAAATGGAGGGAGTACTAATTAAGTGGGTCTAATTCAAGATTTTTAAACATACAAACAATAGTTTGTGTCTTTGTGACATTAAATATGTGTTGAGTAAATATCTGACCAAGGTCATTATCCAAAAAGAAAAAAAGGACAAGGATTTGCTCATAAATAAATCCCCTGTTCTGTCCCTAGTGGATGTCATTTTCTTAGGAGGAGTAGAACCTTTTGCAAAGTTTGTTAAGCAACCATGTGCAGTTCTTTATATCAACTTGTTCCATCTTTAGCGGGTATGTTTATATTTTTATCAACCTTTTAGAAAGAATTGCCTAAATATTGAAGTGCTAATCCAAATCATTCTCTGTACAGGACAGCTCGTAAATCATGATCCAAGATCATAAATCATGTTACCGGATCTAGTAGAATTTTTTAACCGTAAATCTTTGTGCAACCCGCTACCAGACGGACCGATAACGAATGGTTATTAGAGAATAGGAATATGCATGCATACCTCAGAGAAAACATTTTTAAGTTGTCTAGTCCAATCTCCCAAGGTTCTGATGTGAACGCTCACATAATCATCCTGAGGTGCCGAAGTTATGGAAAATGGATGCCTGCATTAAATGGACAACAAAATTTTTAGTCAATTGCATTGATTAAATCTAATAATACTTACTTTTCCTCAAAATGATTCAAAGTACAGGACCCTAAAGAAAAAAATGAAAACTTTGAACTAGTAGTAGTAGGTGGATGTGGAACAAACAAGCCCAAATATACCAACAACATATCAGTGATTTGCAAGCTGTAATGCATCTTCTTTAACTAGGCCATGCTCTATTACCATGATTATAACATCCATAAACAAGAAATGATGGACATGAGCATTATACTAGCAAATTAGCAGCAATATACTCATAGTCATGATATTGGATAATTGGAATGAATGGATTGTAGTTTTTTCATTTTTTGTATTGATAAAATATTGCAAGTTGCCATAATTCACCTACCATTCGAATGGAGAAACTGCAGCACAATTGACAAAAATATATTGTCCACTCTTGTATTTGAATCCGTGAGGCTTTGACATGTGCAGTGTTAGCACATTTCCAGGATAAACAGCCACCTTCATGCACAATCATGTCCCATAAAATTAGCATAATCATCAACCAAGAATATGGGGGGTTTGTTATATACTTAAATGATGATGACCTTTCAAAGTCATCTACGAGTATATATCAAGAATTTTCAACCCAATAGTGGTGGCTTTTTAGTTTTTACCTTAATAATCTTCACAGCCTTGATGCTTGATCTGAATGCCCTGATCAATCTTTCCCCAGCATAAAGTATCACTGGGATTGACAAATACATCCATGTCTGCAAATACAACACATTGTAGCTTGTTTCTTTTAGCAAATTATTGTTAGAAAGTAGTACAAAACCGAACACGAAGGTTAAGCTAAGTGTAAGATACTAACCGTTTTCTTGTACCATTCATGGGTCAAGAAGAGCTTGATTCCGTGAATGATGAGGCAAATGTACACGATGACGAACAAGTGGTGTGAGTACCAAAAGGCATTGAACCCTGTTAGCTTGTTTAGGGGCTTGGGCAAATTGACTCGGTTTCTCCTGAACCATGGTGATGCGAGTGTGAATGCTATTGCCATTAGAATCACCATTATGAGTCCTGTCACACCTTCCCATCCCCTAACGAACCACCAGTAACTCGTAGGCTGGTGTTCCCCGAAGTACTGCTCCATTGGCTCATACTCCTCAGCGGTTGCATGGAGGAGTCGGGGAAAATCGCACGTCAAATGGCTTATCCCGTGAATTCCAGTTCCTACTGCAATTGCTATTGCGATCACCTGTAACAAATAAAGCCTTGTTAGATGACAATCAATTGTTTATCAGCTCCCAATATCAACTATCTTATCAGTTACCGGTTAGCTTAACAATTTTGCGTCACTTACTTTGTGAAAGTTAAGATTGTCGTCAAAAGGAACAGCAAGGCCAAGCTTGGTCTTGTTCCGAAGCCAAGTGATTGTATTTCGGCAAACCGGAAGCAAAATCAAGGCCATGTTGAACTTGAGAGTCTCAGCTGCACCCTTTGCCGCGCAAACACAGTGGCCCATGACTTCAAACACAGCTCTATTTCTGTACTGAATGTACTTGTAAACGAACAAACCAGCCATAATGCCAATCCACAGAGCCATAACCCAAACTCTCTGCCAATTGTCCGATAAAAAGTAGTGAAAATCTTCGTATTTCCTCCTCAGGAAGTGGACTTTAGTCGGCTTCAGCTTCTCGCTCAGCAATTTGCTCAGGTTACGGCTCTCGCCTGTGCCAGAGCTTTTTGCAGACTCAAATGTACCTTGCAGTAAAAGCATCTCCAGACTTTCAACCTGTTTGAGCAATTTTATCAAACAGTTTAGGTGCAATTCAAGAACTGGTGAATTAATGTTGGTGACATTGTGATTGAATTATGAGAACGTACCGAAACACACCCGCGATTGGCAGGGTCTAGTTCTTCCATGATTAGCCTGGCGTATTCATCTGCTTGATCCTTGATGTTTGATAGCTTGTTGGCTGAAGCACTTAGAGCAATAATCTGCCATAAATGCAGAACAATGTTAGCATTTTTACTTCATCTCATGTTGAGGTGAAACTGAAATTTAAATAC
>JAQRGC012087166.1:0-10163 GCA_028659135.1 Plantago lanceolata
GGGGGTGAGAAATTCGCCGACTAGGGGTACCTACAGAAATTGAATATCTAAAATAAATATGCACTGTTACCTTCTTCTGTATGAGCTTACTGAACTCCTCCTTAAGTTTCAGATAGCAATCTGCCAAAAATGGGTTCATGAAAAACTCAACATATCCGTCCAGCATTTTTAGATGCCCTGCCTGAAAGACCACAAACACTGAATTAATAAAGACCCAGAGTCCACCATCAGAATAAGACACTTCCATCCAAGAATTCAGAGACCAAGAGTTACCGTAGCACCACGCTCAAGGTTACCACCAAAAAGAAGTAAAATGGAATCAGATACTCCAGTTGAATCGCGTATGAATACGGTGTTAACTTTGACCTTTTCACCAAATACCAACCATGGGTATGGAATTGTCTGGTAACGTGCATTCACAGAATTCTGCACCAAACCATATGTTGTCAAACTAATAATACAGGAAAAAATTGATCATTATACTAGGTTCTTTTGAAATTGACAATTTAAAGCTAATTTCTATCATAACCAGCCATAGTTAAATTGTCTAACATAAAATTTTCAAATGAAACTGTAACATTGCTCCTTGTATGTCCTCGTATAGATAAAAATTAATTTACTTTTGCTTTTTTAGCAGAGAACTGGTATAAGACGAAAAACATACCGCGTAGAGCATGACCTGCCCATCGTCCATTGTTTTGAAAGACATCGAGGTTTCTCTGTGCTGCACATAAAAAGAGAAAATCAACACCTGCAATACACTAGCAGCTCAATTTCATCAGGAAGTGTAATCTGATACTCACCACTACAGATGCAATACCAGGATATAGTCCAGAACATATAACGGCACGAACTAACGATTGATTATGACTTAATTTGTTATTGCTTGCTGCATCTATGTCTAGTAACTCAGCATCCTTCAGAATGTAGGTGAACTGCTTACGTAGAGAATGAATAGCTTGAAGAGTCTGCATTGAGAGGAAGTTTCTCCAGCAATACTCATATGCTGATCCTTCTCTTTCCGCATCCTTCCATCCTTCGTACGCACGAACAAGAGCCATATGGTCACTATAGTCCTTAGCGGAAAATCTTGACTTTGCAGTCCCTGCTAGCTGTACCAAGGAGAAAGATGTAAATCAGCTCATAATCTCCCAAGAGAGACAATCAGAGTATCAGACCACGGGCAGAGACGGATTGCAGGAGGGAGTGGTCATGCCACCCAAACTCCGAGCAACCCCTAAGAATATTTTTCTTGGAGAAAATGGTTTGTATATTAACATTGGCATAAAAAAAAAAAAAGAAAAGGACTGCCTTATTCTTGAAAATATTTCTACTTACAGAGGCTTACACCTGATTTACTTTAATATGACGACTTCAGAGCACTAGTTGCAGGATTTCTAAAATGAATTCCTATGTTAAATTTGAGAATGACACTAAAAGAAATAATAAAAATCATCAAGTTTCAGGTTTCCTATAATTCATGGTCCCACTTAAATGACTCCCTATTCTTAGGGAGTTTGTAAAATTTTCCTCAAACTTATACCACCCCAAGCTCTCCCCAAAAATTTAGCTTCAAAGTCTATTTTTAGATTTGTAATTGTTTTTATTTTATGTTTTCTCTTTCTTCCATTTTTTATATGTTTTAGGGAGATTTTTACAAATCCTGAGTTTATCGTATATGTTGTAAAATGGTTTTAATATTTAGGGAGTGAAATTAAAAGAACTTTTAGGGAAGAAAATTTACAAATCATGCAACTAGTGCTCTCAGTGATAAAAACTATACAGAAAAAGTAATATATATAATCATATGCATCTGTATAAAAGTTACATAAGTAGTTTGTATATTTTATGAATCCAGTTCAACAGAACTGGCACCAGCCATTTACAGACGTCATGTTGCAAAGAAGAGATGCATGGCCAGAAAATATAAACTCCTATTGCAATAGGATGAATGTATGCATTGAATGCAATTATTGAGACTCATATGGCAAACATTTTCTCCACATATAACACAATAATTTAGGCTAATTTTATCTTCAAAATCTGTGTGGAAAACAGGCGCATTTTTTCCATCACGCTTTCTGCAGAAGTATTTGCTTCATTAGCATAACATGTAAAACCAGTACGTAAATAGGACAAGATTTCACTATAGTTTCAAATGAGAAATTGAATATAACAATGTGTTGACATGCTAATAAAAAATGGTGGGAAAATTTGATGCAAACTAACATCTTTCTTTTCTTGAGGCAAAAGAAAAGGATCTCTGACGCTGAGACCAGCCACGATCGTCAGTACTGGGTCAAAGCAGCCCAATATTGCACCCATGATTAACATTTTCCCCAGCTTAGGATCCACTGGGAGCACAGACAAGAACTTTCCTGATCAAATGGAAAAAGAGGAAGTTAACAAAGTTGACAATATAACTAATGAGTATCAATAGGAACAGATTCACATTGCACACTATGTTGTCAATTGAACATACCGAGATGAGAAAGATTCTCATTTTCATCTAAAGCACCAATCAGCTTCAAAAACTCAACAGCATTTTGCACCTGAACAATCAGGAGAGAAACTTAAATGTAGTGCTCCGAATGAAGAAATGAGCAGGTAGATGCAAAGCCATACTATGAAAATGAGTTAAAAGCAACCAAGCATGCACTCATGAAATGCAAGGTTTCACTGCGGATAAATGGCACACACCATGTCTCACGCATTTCAGAAAGAAAACTATCTAAATCAGCATTATCAAAACAGAATTATAAATGGCAATAGCATTACTTACAGCTAATGGTGCAGGTGGTTGAAGAGCTGCAGAGAGAAAATCTCCAATACTGTTAACTTGTAAACTTTTTATCTGCAGACAGAGAGAGTTCAAAGGAGTCCTCAGAAGTTCAGGAAGTTGGTATTCAGCAAAAGCATCATATACGCATCTTGGATAAAGGTGGTAGCACTCCCCTGGCTGTACTCGGCCAGCCCTACCCCTTCTCTGCGATTCAAAAAATGATATGGAAAAGCATTAGTTAGTAAATCCCGAGTGAAAGTAAGCAGATATATGACTGAGGTAAGATAAACTAGAAATGCAGCACGAAATCGAAAAAGTAGGACATAGCTTACGGTTTGCGCATCTGTGAACAGAGAAATGCTACAATGTACTCTTAACCAAGAATATTGATGCATAATAGTGACAGAATAATTCTGAATGCTATCACACATACGTGACCAACTAATTATTAATTATAACTGATAAGGAAGTATTAAAAATAAGAATTTAATGAGTTTTTGAAATTGAAACTGTTCTTATTTGGCAATAATAAACTGCATGGAAAGACAAGGAAAAATGAAAAAATAGAACTCACTTGCCGCGCTGAAGCTTGTGATATCCACGAAGGTAGTAAACAAGGTGTGTTATTTAGTGCATCATATGTTGTCTCCTTAGCTTTTCCACAATCGACAACAAAAACTACGTCATTAATTGTAATACTTGCTTCTGCCATATTTGTGGCAAGTACTATTTTGCGGACATTTGGTGGTGCTCTCTCAAATATGAGTTTCTGTATAGAAAAACAAAAGATTGTCAATAGGAGCTACAAACATAAAACTAAACCTAATACACTGGGAATAACCTCACTAATAGCATCTTCAAAGCTTCAAGGCAGTGCAGTGAAACAATAAAAAGTTTGGAGCAGACAATACTGTATAGCTTGGAACATATGAGATGGTACAAGAACTTTTGCTTTGAGTCTATATTATGTTGGTTTAGTAATGTATGCTGGTTTAGTAATGTAGCTAAGAATTATTTACCCTGTCTAGCTGATCTGTTTCAGTTCTTTCCTTCCCGTTTAGGGTACACAACTTGTGTATGCTTAATATATACAAATACTAAGGAAACTTTTACAGATAGAAGCTATGAAAGAAAATATGAGTATTAATATTCGGGTTAATTGGTGAAACTTTAACAGGAAAAAGATAAATCTAAAATCAAACACCAACCTGTTCTGTGGTTGCCATTGAACCATGGCAAGTGAGCAAAAGGACCCTGTTGGGATCCCCTAATAGAGGATGCGCTTTTAATTGATCTCGCATACAACTTATATCCTCCCATCCGGTCATAAATACTAACACAGCACCTGGGCGCTCCTTCCGACATATATGGCACAAGACAGCCTCAATGAGGTTGAATCCAATACAATCAGGTGTCCAGGAGGACAGCGATTCATGTACCCTGGAGCTATGATTCTCCAAGTTGGATTTAGTAAGTGCTTCCTGTACACAATTCACATCTCATTACAAAGCTTTTAAATGAAAAAGAAAATAGTAATCAAAGACATGAAATAAACTGGTGCTATGTACTATCTAGCTAAAATATAAGAGTATAGATGTTGGCTAATCTGAAGGAACAAGTTTGAGTGTCCAAAGAGTTTTTGTACCTCAACAAGAGTAGTGATTTGATTTTTCCTTTTACGTGGGGTCAGTTGTCTTTGTGTCTTCCACAACTTTTCTTGGCCATAATCATCAATTTGGTTGAATGAAGTCAACTTGTATCCAGTCATCTCCAGTATATCTTCCAGAAAATGAGCTCTTACAGGATACGTGAAGCCCTACATTTACATAACAAAGCTCCTCGTTCACATGTTGATCAAAACAAGGGAAATAGCACTGCCAACAAAGAACAGAACAGTGCATATATTAACTGCATACTGATTTGGTTATTGACTACAGCTAATGCCATTAGAAGAAAATTAGGCGCTCAACTCTCTGAAAGACAGTTTTGTGAAAGGATGGGTAACTCTGAACAGTGCATTTTCTATCTGAAAAGTTGGGTATCTCTGATGGATATAACGAAGCACTCACTAGACCTAAGTCAATCGAATTTTAAGTTCAACTTGTCCAATAGAGTTTTTACATCAGTGATCAGTGGGTCAAAAAATAGGACAAACCATTGTAAATTTTGGCTGAACTAGTAAATCTGACTATAACCGGTACTCTAACTTTAACTTACAGGAATGTGGATTGTGGGTGCTCCATCAAAATAACTAGAGAACAGATCAGCATTCAGCGTAGCACTCATTAATATCAATCTCAAATCTCGCCTTCGTGAGAGAAGATCCTTCAAGATAATCAACAAGAAATCTGTGAAGGGAGAGGAATTGCATGTCAAAAGCCAAAGAAGTATTTCCTCAGGAAAAGGAGGGGGAAGAAAAAAAGAGTTGAATGTTGAATTAGTATAATACCATAAATAGATAAAAATAGAGAAATGGTAGTTGGTGTATCTGATGTTTACCTTCGTTCATGCCTCGCTCATGAATTTCATCAACAAAGACATGGGTTATACCATCTAAATTGCGATCACTCAAGAGCCTGCGGAGCAAAATTCCACTGGTGCAGAAAAGCAAATGTGTATTCTTGCCTTTCATTCCTTCTAATCGTACTTTAAATCCAACCTATCAAAAAAATTCTGTTGAAGGACACAGCTAGAATAAAGAATTTGCAATGTGGAATAGTGCAGCATGAACTGGAAAACAATTTTAAAATTCCTAAAAGAAAAAAGTGAAGTAGAACACAGAAAGGAGCCTACTGATTCACCAAGAGGTTCTCCTCTCTCTGCAGAAACTCTTCCAGAAACAGCCATTGCTGATATCCTCCGAGGCTGCGTACAGAGTATGCTACAGAATGCTCCCCTACCGGACTCTACCTCAGACTCCAGAATGTATTGCGGAAGTTGTGTAGTCTTACCACATCCTGTTTCTCCAGAAATAACAACAACCTGCAGTTAAAAGGAAACTCAGAAACTTAAAAGTAAATCAAATCATGAAACGTACAATAAATTCTACTCCTTCCCTCACAATGAATAGCCTATGTTTGCTTTTTGCACGGTTTTTAATGAATGTGTTGTATTATGTGTTCGAGTGGCGGGACCCATAACAAAGTAATAAGAAAAAGTGGACAAAAAAGGAAACGTAAAGAAATGAACAGGACGGACAAAAAAGGAAAACGTAAAGAAATGAGTAGGGTGGAGGGAGTACTAGCTTAGATCATTCCATGGAGGCAAGAGCAGGTAATCAAACTAACTATTTAGTAGAACTTGGCAACTTGCATTATCTACATGGGACACTCTTAATCTTAATAACTTCAATAGACGACAAATCGTTTTTCTCTAACTAAGGGTTCACAATTTCCTTATTTCACTCATACAGTTCCGAAAAGAGTATGTAGATTTATTTAAGGTCATACCTACTTTTTTAAGAAGTGTTAAAAACCGTTTGTGGTGAAACTAGAAAAGGAGAAAAAAACGGGTGAATTAACTCAGACCAGTGTCATCTCTATAATAGACACAATGGCCAAACCATACATTAGTATTACACACACCAACAAAAAAAAGAGTTCCGTGTCTTCAAGCAAAGCAGCGATATAAACCCCCAACCTATCAAATGCAGGATTGGGTGAGGACTCAGATGACAAAAAAAGCCTGAAAGCATACAGGGACTGTACAATCACGTAATCAATACTAAGAATGTTTTAGACTTGGTTTGGAACTTCTAATGAGGTAAGACCACTAATTGCCATGAAGAAGATAATTCATCCTCCACTTGCTTATTTTGAATACATGAGAAAATTTTACAGAACTGATTGCCTTTTCTACAGGCGCTTATTCAAGGGTAAACAATCGCCGGTTGAAGTTTGCAAAAGAGATAATGAGAGTTCTCAAACCTGATTCCTTGCTATTGCTTGGAGGAGCCTTTCCTTTTCCCTATATGCGGGAAGAGACTTGCGGAAATCAAGCATCCTCATGCCTTCAGGTGATTCCTGCATTAATGAAGAACACCTTTATTCAAGTTACTGGCTAGCTCAGTCAATAAGCATAAAAGTTGATCAATTCTTGCAAACACAACAAAAATAAAGAGAGATTAATATATAAAACAATAATCTACAGAAAGGAACCAAGATTAAACACTCGGATAATTTTAATTTATGTTTAGAACATATTTCCAGTGTGCAAAAAAAGAGTTTGGCTTGTACCCATATAAGGATTCAGTTATATCGCAGAAGAAAGTTGTGATATATAGGATGCCAGTACACTAGGAAAGGGCAACACAAAGATAGAGTATAAATGTTACTATCTGGGAATGAATGTAAACCATGAACTAATGGGCGTGCGGGTGTGATATGGATAATCTTTGGCTGAAATTAATTGGGCATTAGATACACGAAACAATAAATCTAACCCCAAAGTAAATGTATGTGGTTTCTATGATTTCAATATACCAGATGAAATGTTTATACTGATTGGCACCACCTCCACACGCTTACTTAAAACAATCTCATGAATTAAGAAAAGAGTACCTGCCAAGCTCTCTGAGCATTACGCATGCGCAAGCTTTGCCTCTGCAGAACTTTCTCCATCACAGAATCATCCAGGAAAGCATTTCCATCACTATCTACACCATCAACAAGAGCGCTGGCCTCCTTCTCATCTTTAGTAACGTCTGATTTTTCAGAGATCAGCAAAGTTCTGTCAAGATGTTCCTGGAGCAGACCTTCAACCCTCCTCTGCAAGCTCAGTGGGATAACAACCTGCACAGGAATTTCAAATTGAGAATTTTCAGTTAATTTTAGTAATTCTTGGCCAGAAACTACAACAATCATACTTTACAAGGAGTTTCAGTTACTATTCAAGTGTTGACACCAAACATGAGAAGCAGATACAGGATCCACAACTAGGAAGGTGACATTTGGGTGTACAAACAATGGCCAGTTAGCCAATATTGACAGTAGAAACAGAACAGAAAAGTGATTTGAAAATTTTGTAGGATTACATATTTGCATTGAGACAGAAAATCATAAATTAGTGTTTTAGATACTGCAATATCATCCCATTAATTGTAAATTGAGATACAGGCATGGCATCACAAATTCTGGCAAAGAGTTCCATAGTTTCAAGCAACTACAAGGCAGTGAACACAAACAGCTACTTACTGTGGTTGGTTCACAATATTATCTATTGAGGTATATAAGTGCAGAAATGACGTAAAACAGCAGATCAAATATCCACTAATCAAATAATAACTTGTACCTCCCGTTGAGGCCGCTTATCATCCAGATCAGGCCTGTAGTTGGGAAGGGGCACCTTACTTGCAACGACCACTTTCCCGTATATTTCACTAAAAGTTCAAATTTATAGTTCATCAGGTAAATTCCCCAACAATAAAAGTAAACAGAATAATTGTGTCACTTCCTTACCAGTAAAGCCCCATGCGCTTCGCAAGGTTAGATATTTGCTCAAAGTCTCTCCTGTCTCTCTTATCCCTAGACACAATTTCTCTATCCTTGTCATTGTGCAAGAGCATGCTAAGTTTCCATTTCCATTCATCGATATTGGCCACGGAGGATGATGCCTGCACAGAAGCATGTCACTAGGGCAATCTCCATGTTCTAATACATGTGAACTAAGGGCATTTACCTGGTGCATAGTTTAAACTTAATTATGTCTAGTGCAAAACACCACCTTTTTCTCAGAAACATGTCAGCAAACAAAACCTACCATACCTCACAACTACAATAAGATGGTTTGAGCATTGTAATTCCATAATGTTAGTGAGCAATTATATAATCGTGTCTTTACACCAATAGCAACTCAGAAAACCATTAATAACAACTTATGATGAAGGCACCTAGAATACGAGTAAAATTTAGCCTACAAGCTACTATTTCTCTCAAAATTTAGCCTTCAGTATCGACATATAGCACGTGTCTCTGTGTATATATACCGTGCTTGTTGAGTATCTTATGCTTTTTAACAGCTCTACCCAAAAAAGCCCGACACTTTTCCATATTACATACAAAACATAAGAAAGTGAAATCCCACCATGACCAAGATCAACATTTTACTCTCCACTAACACCTACTTCTCCATCAAACTTATGTGTGCTCCTTCTTAACAAAAAATCAAGACACTCTAGAGTATCCCATAATATTTAAGACACTACTCCATATAACTCGAAATAGTTCATTTTGTTAACACGGCTAAAAACACCACAAAAGTGACCTTCCCACCACTACCAAATATGCCTTGTACCACATCGAATTCGTAACAATATGCAATGAAACTGATGAACCACATCGAAATTTGATATTGCCAAACAGTAAAAATAGTCTCCAGATGTCATATTTTGGGCCTAGATAAGTATTTTCTGAGCAGGAACTAAAATTAACGAGCTATTGCACTTAGGCATATAATCAAACACTTACAATGCATAAGAAAAAGAAAAAGAAGAAGAAAAATGGCATAATTAATACCGGGTTGTTATCGTAATCGCACTCATACTCATCGTCGGAGAACTGCTCGGCGGTGTAGCCAGAGAACCCACGAATTCCGGCGTAGTAGTAACAGTTAGGATGTCGAAAACGGCGAGAATTTACAAGAGTGGTATTGTGGGAGATAAGAAGCAGGGTTCTTGAAGGAGAGGATGTAAGTGGACGAGAGAGGAAAGGGTAATTTCTAGCGGCGCGTGAAAGGATGTGTCTCAGCTTGGAATGCATACTATTGTTGAGAATTGAATTGGAGCATGGCGGGGATTGTGTTTGCTCAGCCGGAAGATCACGGCGGAGAGGAGAGTTTACACTTTACAGTGACCAGCTAAAACTGGTGTTTTCTGCTCTGAATAATTACTTGGTTAATTGCAAGAAAGCTCTGAGATTTTTCATTTTCTACATTGAGGGATTGTCGAATATTGTAAGTCACGTTGGAACTTAGGAGTTACCCAGTAATAATTTTCTTCGGTTTAAATTTTAGCAATTTCGATGTATAATGTAAGAGCACTCACAGCAGTGTTCTTAAAAAATTTCCCCTAAATAATGATTTTAGGCATTCCCTATAAATTTTTTACTACTTATTTGATGTTTAACCAAAATCAAATTCCCTGTTTCATAACCTAAACCATATATAATAAATCGCAAAGTATTATAAGGGACGGCTCTTAGAGAGGGACATTAGGGACATATTTATACTAATTATATAGCAACCCCAACTAATTTTAATGTAAATTTCGGAGTCACTAATGCAACTAATAAAATTACAGGGACCTTTTTGCAAAAAAGACACAAAAAAAGAAAAAATAAATAAAAAAAAAAACCAGACACCATAGCTCCAATCGGAGCTTTTTGCA
>JAQRGC012087771.1:0-10074 GCA_028659135.1 Plantago lanceolata
AGACCACGAGCACTCTCATGGCTCTGACTCCTCTAACACCAAACAGAACTGGACTTTTTTGTAGAAACAAATCAAATAACAAGCAAATCAAAATATATATTTTAAATATGGGAAAGAGACAGAGTCTATATGTTAATAGCATGCTTTAGCGCTGGTCAACGAATGATGACCTTCTTTTTGACTTTAGTGAAAACGGTACATCCTTAAGCGAACCTTAAACTCCCAGGCAAGGTGAAACACTTCTTATGGCGCTTGTTGAGAAATTCCCTGCCTATATGAACTGAACTAAAAATAAGACATTGTGTGGTTGATGATGTGTGTGCAATGTGTCAAGAATGGAATGAATCTGCCATGCATCTCTTTCAACAATGCCACTTTGCTTGTTTGTGCTGGGCATTTTCTGATTTACCCACATCGGTGATCTCCCCCCAACAAACTCACCTTGGGAATGGGTTCAACATATTCATAAGCGCCTTGACTCAGCCGACTTCTGCAAATTTATTGTCATGTGTTGGAGACTATGGTATGCTCGCAATAAACTGAAGTTGGAACAAGTAGCCCAATGCTCACCAAACAGCTTGTGGAGCAATATTTGAGCTTCTATCAATCCAAAATGTTTAAGCCAGTTGGAAATACTCCGACAGTAGCTCGGTTACGCAAGGGCCATAGTAAAAGCCGGACATTGGTTGGGTAAAACTCAACTTTGATGCGTTGGTTCCCACAAACGGATCAACTTGAGGCATTGGTGATGTAGTGCGCGGATATACATGGTTGCCTCTGATCTGGGGGAGGAAGAAAATATCAGCCGGCATTGCGGTTGAAACGGCTTAGTTATACGCTATTGCTCTAGCAGGCCAGCTGGGATACATCCATATCGTACCCGAAGGTTACACTCAACTGGTCATCAATGGCCTCCGGGAAACCTCAACACGAGTCATCAGAAAATAGGAACATCTATGCTTCCCTGCGCCAACAACTGCATAACTTTGCAGATTATAAATTGGCACATGTGCGTCGTTTCGGCAAACAGATTTGCACATCTTTTGTCAAGGGATTTTGCTTTAGAAACTATAGGCTACACTAACTCTACCCTTCGATTACTTTGAGCCTCCATGAGTTTGTTCTAGAGCTTAATGTTTAGCTGTGTTGTTATTAGTTGTGTTCGGTTTCTCTGTAATACTGAACAATGTTTGGCTTCTCTTGGATTATGAATACAATCCAACTTCTTTTCTAAAATAAAATATATAAATAAAAATAAAAACATAGAGACAAATTAAAAAGTATGGACCAAAATCAAGTCATAATCAAATTCCACTTTGTCTCTTTTCAGAGAAAATTAGAAAAATTAACATTAAATCACACGATCACAAACTGCATTTTAAATGCACCACACGTTGTCAAAAATGTACAAATGTCATTAAATATGTTTTAAAGTGCGCTGAATCTAGCTAACACCAACTTATCAATGAAAGGACTCATCTCTATTCTCACTTCACACCCTCAACATATGTTTTATGTCCAAAACTCGTACTTATCTCCGGTTATTATAATTGCATTTCTACTACACATTCTACTTATTTATAAATCCTAGTATGAACATAAAAACATTGCCTATTTCCCCACCCGGAGTATCCAAATTTTCGCCGCACAACGTATTTTTTATTCGAAATAGATTTACAAAAACTAATAACATTAAGTCACACATTGCACTTTAAAAACATCACACATTGTCACATATGTACGGTTGATAGTACATCCGTTATAAATTACGCTCAATCTAACACACAATTCATCAATAAAAAGAAAAAAAAAAGTTATTTCACAACCGATTCTCACTCAGCGTCACCAAATTCACATACTGCACGCCTGAAACTCGTTCTTATCTCCGATTATCGTAATTGCTTCCAAAGTACACATTCTATTTCGTTGGAAATCCATCTAGGAACATAAAGACATTACCTAATTAATTCCCTCCTATGTGGCATATCCAATTTTTCCATTATCGAAAATTCCTTTTTAAATCTCTTTTACAAAAAATAAATACATTTTTGGAGTCTCATTTTAATTTTAATTAAACTTTTAAAGATTACAAAAACAAACAAAAACACAGAGGAGTATTGTTTCTCCCCTCTTCCCCTCTTCCATCACCACCACCGCCTCATTCTCACACAGTTCACAACAAACACCACTACTCTCTTCTCCGTCGCATGATCGGACAAAAACCCACTTCAGAAAACCTAGTTTAAACAAAACCCTTTACATAGAAATCTTCAATTTCGCTGTCCGTACGATAATTCCCTTGGTCTTGATTTTCTTTTTTGTTCTATCGTCTACTTAGGGTTTTGGTTGTTTCAGGGTCATTTTGGAACTCAATTTTGAATTGGGTCGGTGAAATCGGAAGGGGCCCCCATGCCTCCGGGTAAAAGGCGAGGAGCCAAGGGGGCAAAAGCCGCCGAGCATCGTCTTGGCGATCTCGTCCTTGCCAAGGTTAAGGGCTTTCCGCATTGGCCTGCCAAGGTGCCACATTCTTTATTCACTTCAGTTGTTGTTTACGTTTTTTGCTGTTTTGAGTTGTTGGAGATGCTTAATTTCTGAAAACTTATTTGTTTGCTTGTTTTGCTTGATTGTGTTGACCTAGAAAGCTGTTTGTGGTGTTGAATTCAGCTTTAGGAAGCATTAGTTGAGGGTTTTTATAATCTAGGGTTAATGAGGTTTCATTATATCTCCGTGCCGCGTGCCGTTATCGTTGTGAGAATCCAGTGCTTTTAGGGTTAGAGAACGATATAGTGGATTACCTCATTGTATGAGGTTGTATATATCATGGTGAGACAAAATGGGAATCATTGGGAAAACTTTGATGGTTACAATTTGATAAATGGTATGCGTCGGAAGTAACGGACACAAGAATCCAGTGATTTTTATAGGATTAGAGAACCATATACTTGATTAGGTCATTGTCTGAGGTTGTCTGTATATCATGTTGAGACAAAAAAGGGAAATCGTTGGGAAAACTTCGAATGATGGTTACAATTTGATATGATGTTTACTTTATGCACGCGTGGGCATATTTTTCGGTGCTTGCATATGCACATGGCCTAGTCTTTGATTTAGTGCACTGTGTCTAATTGAGGTGGGTATCTTTCCTATCTGATTGAACTCGCTACTTAATATCTTAACGGTGTAACGGTTTGGATTGTCCTTTTCGATTCGATTGTATGAAGTACTTTATCAGGCTAGGTAAGGGTTTTTGGTAATCTTTCATTTGAACCATCATATAATGCTTCCATGAGTATAAATATTTTGCGAATTTTGTAATAAATATAGAGAGGAGTGGTGACTTATTTGATGTTATGGATGCTCGACGTGAATAAATGTTGGGGTTCAAGACCCGGGGGGTGGTGGTGGTGGTGGTGGTGTACATACCTAACTAACACTGCCCACCAGACCATTGGTTTTAATTTCCAAAGTAGTCAGCGGATTAGCATTCCTATTAGGACAATTGCCATCGTTTTCTCAGCCTTATATTCTTCTTGGTTGGTTTACTCTTTGTTAATGATGCTAACTTTGCTAATCATTTGCAGCATGTTCTATACATTGTTATGTTTCATTGGCCACCCTGTAGCTTAACTTTTATGGTTTTGAATTTCAGATTGGCAAACCTGAAAGTCATAATCTCACCCATGACCCTAAGAAGTACTTTGTGGAGTTCTTTGGTACAGGGGAAATGTAAGCATTTTGTTATATGCTTTTGTTGAATTTTCAAATGCTAAACTGCATTGAACGCTAGGCTGATATGTAGAAATTCTCTTTGACCTTCTGTTGAAAATAATTTCAGCTATTATCTTGCAAGAAATAAGCTTATATGAGTTTAGTCACTTATCGTAAAATGAGCTTTCCTTTTTCTTTTTTTACAAAAACTTGTTTTTAGTAACAGCTCTCTATAGACAAGAATAATTTCATAAAAATATTATTATTGATTAGATAAATTTTTCTAGTTTTATAGATTATAGCAATTTCTGTTTTCATTTCCCAGTGAGTGTTGTTAATTCTGAGGTCATTGTTGAGTAAATAATCTTGAAGACCCTTATGGCCGCTTTCTAGAAATTTATATTTGGAATAACTCGCAATGTGAATAAGCAATTTTATAAGATTATGTAGAAATATAAGTGCATTTATATAAGATTATTAGAAATATAGTGAACTTCAAGAGGATATTAGTTTATGACTAACACCTTCCCTGGAAGCGATAGAGAAAGATGTGGCAGACTTGTGTCACTTGTCAAACTACTGTAAGCTTAACTCGTCAAACATGTGTATTTCTGGCAAGCTTTGCATTTGACGTTTTTGGTATATAAATTCTGTTTCCATCTTTCTTACTTAGTTGCCTGTGTGGCAAATCTGCTTCTATTCTGCTGGTTAATAATATTTATTGCAGCTTAATTAATTACATATGCATTTGCTGAATATGGGCTTCAGTTGCAATTTAAGGAATACCCTCGGGATAGTGTAGTTTTTTCTGGAATTCAATCAATTCTATGTCAGATACTTTCGAAATCTTTCATGTGCATGCCCTTCATTTTTCTTTTCCATCTATATTTTTACAAAAATAATGCCAGGAACAAAGAGGATACAAGTTAACGGTCGGAGAAAGAAGAAATAAAGTTGTTTTCACAAAGCTTGAATTTTTTAACCTGAACATCTTTCTTTTTCAATTTTTGCAGTGCGTTTGTTGCCCCGGCTGATATTCAGGCATTCACCAGTGAGAAAAAAAATGAATTGACTATTAAATGTCAGACTAAAAGTAAGACAATTAAATTCTTTGCTGAAGCGGTGGAGGAAATCTGCAAAGTATTCGAAATGCCGCACAGTTCCGATTCAAACAATGCTTCGCTGAATCTAGCATCTGAGACAAACTCTCAAGATGCAGCTGTTGATGGAGCCTTGAGGGTTTGTGGTAGCGATGGGACAAATAAGGAAGGACCAAATTTTGAGTCGGAGATCATTGGTGAGACTATTATGAGGTCTGGCATAGAGACTTGTTTGCCGCCAATAAAAGTTGCTGCTGAATGTGAAGGTGTAAAGTCTCAGATATCTCCAGGGCGGAATAATAGTCTTTCCACAAGTCCTGGTAGTGAACAGAAGGGATCAGTATCAACATCTAGCCCATCGCATCCTACGGAGGATGGTTATTGTGATACCAGAGTGGAAGGAAATCCAGATGGTGGCAAATTGACAAACGGTGACCAGCCAAATCAGTCAATGGTCTCAAAGAAGGAATTCGAGGTTGCGGGGTCTTGGAATAGTGGTTCAGCCATGTCTCATGAAAATGCTGCTGAAATGAATAAAATAGAAACCCTGGCAGATGGCCACAAGGAGGTCTCATCTGTTGATAATCTAGCATTAGGCTCAAATGTAAATAGTGAAGGGAAGGATAAACGGTCGTTGAAAGAGAAAAAAGTTTCTGAGACAGCTGGCAATGTTCAAGTCGTGATGACACAGAAGAAACTGAAGGGTGCAGGGTCAAGGAATAAGGATTCAGTGATTTCTCATGAGAATGCTGCAGACTTGAACCAGATAAAATCCCCGGCAGGGGGCCGCAAGAAGGTTTCATCTGCTGATAATCTAACATCAAGTTTAGATGCAAATAGGGAAAGGAAGGATACAAGATTGTTGAAAAAGAAAAAGGATCCTGAGACAGTTGGCAATGTTAAAGTGGCAGTGATGAAGAAGAGAGTGGAGGGTGCTAGGTCAAAGAATAATGATTCAGCTATTTCTCGTGAGAAGGCTGCAGATATGAAGCAAATGAAAAGCCCGGAGGATGGACACAAGGTCTCATCTGTTGATAACTTAACATCAGGTTCAGGTATTAAACGTGAAAGGAAGGAAAAACGGATGCTAGAAGAGAAAAAAGATTCTGGTCTATCTGACAATGTTCTAGTAGATCCTGAAGAAAATTCTAAGCGTCAGAGTATCTCAAAGAAAAAAGTGAATGAGAAACGTGGCCGTGAGACTACTGAAGTTCTTAGCCCTGCTAAAATATCCAAACATGCTGATGCTCAGGATACTAGCACCGTGAAAGCCCAAATGAGCAGGAAGGAGTATTCTGAAGATCCTAATGTGAATGATGACAAAATGACCAATGTAGAGTCTAAAATGTCATCATTAGGTGGGAAGGCTGAGAACCACCATTCATCGAGAGTCCCGATGCCCAAGGCCAACCTTTCCAGTGATGAAGATGATCTTCCTCCAATGAAACGCCGCCGTCCAGCATTGGAAGCCAAATCTAGTTCTTTGGCTTCTGAGAATAAACTGGGAAATTCTGCATTGCGTAAAAATGACTTGTTGCCTCGTAACAAAATTCGGTCTTCTGCGGCAGTGCCAACAAAGCGGAGAGCTGTCCTTCGTGTTGACGATGACGAAGAGGAATTGACTAAAAAAACTCCTGTTCATGGAGGATCTTCCAGTAAGGTTTCTGCTATTTCACGTGTGGATTCAAAAAAGAAACTTTTTATGCAGGGTGAGAGTAATGTGATCAACAAATCAGTTTCAAGAAATTCGGAAAGTATTGATCGCATGAAAGAACAGGCAAAAGTTGTTCGATTACCTAACAAAGGTGTGGTGCCAACTGCTCGGCAAGGGACAGAGAAGGTGAATAAAGATATATCACATGTGCATGTCCCTCCCAGTACATTCCAATCACAGCCTAAAGCAGCTCCAGTCTCCCCGGCAAAGTCCCCTCCATCTACAGTGATTACCAGACCCTCTGCAGAGTTGCTAAGCAAGCTGTCTGCCAAGGGGCAGGGTAATATCTCTGAGAACAAAGCTGCAGCAGGATCCAATATAGGCCTTGCTTCAGCTACAGAAAAGTCATCCCTTGATCAGCTAACGAATGACAGAAGCAAACCAGTTTCTTCTGGAGAGAAGGGTGAATCTATCCCAAAATCTGATTTTATTGACTCTGCAATGATGGTTGGGAATTCAAGTGAAAATTTTGCTTCACTTGGTGAAAGGTAGTTAGTAGTCCTCGATAGAGTAGATTTTAATGTTAGTTACTTGTATGACTTTTGCTTATGTTCAAATCTGCCATTACTCAGGTTGGACTTCGGAAAAGACAAGAGAACAATTTTTTCAGACTCAAAAACTCCAGATTCGGTCATGAATATGAAAAATCTTATTGCTGCTGCTCAGGCGAGAAAAAAACAAGCACTCATCCAGAACCCAGGTGGAGATTCTCTTTCCCTTTTGGTTCACGACACTGACATGCTTGACCATACCCCAAGTCCTGCCCCTGCCATGATGGCAGTTGAATCAACCAACACACTCCAACTGGAAATTCAAGGTTTACATCATGCTTCTCATACCTCTGATGTGCACCATCCTTCATCCTCAAACCAACATGAGAATGAAGAACAAGAGGAGAGGAGGGTGAGTTCAGGTCATCAGACTACTGGAAGTTCCTTAAGTGGGGGAACAGAGGCAGCTATTGCCCGTGATGCTTTTGAAGGGATGATTGAGACACTATCAAGGACCAAAGATAGTATAGGACGTGCTACTCGTCTTGCACTTGACTGTGCGAAGCATGGGATTCCTAATGAGGTTGGTATTCAGCTCGTAATATATCAGTTGGTTGTTTTGATCAATGCTCTTCTGACATGCTAAATGGTTTCTACCACTGCTGTATCTGTTGTGTGGGGAGACCATAATTGATTATTTCCTAAATCCTAAACAGTATCCCCTTGTGTATTATATCCTTTGATGATTTTAGCTCTTGATCCCTTCCATTGATTTATTTATGTTATTATATTTACTATTAGTTCTTACTATTGAGTCCCAGTGCTTACATAATCTCCGGCAAATGTTTAACTGTATGCCTTTAGTAACAAAAAAATTTCCTCAACTTTTACCACGGTTTAATACTCATTGTCCAGCCTGATAAACTGTCATCATTCTTGAACGTTGACGTGTTGGATTCTTATCGTTGCATTTGTTTGTCCTTATTTTTGATTAGTTATGTCGGTCTTCTGTTTATGGATGGGTATCTAACATGTGCATTTTCTTGGACATTCTAACTGAATTCTTGATGTGTGCAGGTGATGGAACTTCTAATCAAGAAGTTGGAAAGTGCGCGAAGTAATCGTCGCAGAGTGGACCTATTTTTCCTAGTTGACTCGATAACTCAGTGCTCTCATCAGAAAGGTGGGGGAAGTACAAATATACTACTTGTTAAGTAAAGTGGGCTCTTTCTAAGTGAGCTCTCTCACTACCTCTGCCCCCACCCCCACCCCCCCCACACACACACAGCACCTTGATCCTGAATCCTGATCCATCCTTGTTATGAATTGGAGCGGATGCTTAAAACCTAGAGACTATCAGTATCACTGCTCTATTGTTTTCTTTTGCCCTAAAAGTTGAGCCACTTTCTGCTTATATCTTCCTGTATCCATTATGGTTTTCTGATTCTTGGCTTGTTGTATGGTGTTCAGGAGCTCCATGGGTTTCATATATCCCTATTGTTCAATCAGCATTGCCTCGTCTTATTGGAGCTGCAGCTCCTCCTGGATCAGGTGCACAGGAAAACCGTCGTCAGTGTCATAAGGTGACTTCCTTTTCTGATAATGTAATAAAGTGACTGATATGCATGAAAGCTAGGACTTATTTTATGTGAACACTTTGAGAATAGGTATTGCGCTTGTGGCTGGAGAGGAAAATCTTGCCAGAATCCATTCTGCGTCCCTACATGGATGAAATAGGAGTTACAAAAGACGCTGGGTTTTTACTCAGACGTCCTTCTAGAGAGGAGAGGGCTATTGATGATCCTCTCAGAGAAATGGATGGGATGTTTGTAGATGAGTATGGGAGGTCAGAAGCTTTCTCCTGTACTCCTTTGAGCAATTCCTTCTCTTATGTTTCGCTTCGTTATCTGCCATGTGGTCTCTGTACTTGGGTCATGTTGTTCTACTATTTTTCTTGTGGCATCAGCAATAAATGTACACTAATGGAATATGCTTTAGCTGCTTTAAATATTGTTTAGTTCTAAGATGTACATATTCAACCTGCTTTACTGAGCAAGATGATTTCTTACAAGCCATGAACATGCTTTACTATTTATTATGTGTGAGATAAATTTGTACCTGGGTGATTTTTTATGTTACATATCTTCTTTCGTAATTTTCCGTTATGCTATTGTTAGATATCATCTTGTATTTTGGTGAGTTTGCATCATCTTTCTTGTATAATTTACCTTGTATTGTTCTGTTCTAATATGCATGCACTTTCTTCATCTTCTATTGGTTTCAGCAATGCTACATTTCAGCTACCTGGATTCTTGTCATGCCGTGCATTTGACGAGGATGAAGATGAAGATGATGATCCATCAAATTTGGGCAGTAAAGTTGTGGATGCCTCACCGTCCTCGCATACCCCTGCTGCAAGCACTGATCCTGATAACAATCCCGTTACACCAAGTGACCGGCGCCACTGCATCCTAGAGGATGTTGACGGTGAGCTCGAGATGGAAGATGTCTCTGGAAACCAAAAGGATGAAAAGCCATCAATTGTCAATGTCACTGTTCAGACTGAGCATAATGCAAGTAAAATAGTGGAACCAGGTTCCAGCATGTATGCTGAGTTGCAGCCCTCTCCCGATTCTCCACCTTTTCCAGATGGAACCCCTCCTCCTTCCCCAGCCTTACCTACTTCACCACCTCCACCTCTGTCGCCACCGCTGCCACCTCAACCATCTTCTCCATCTCCTCCACCACCACCACCAGTAGCTCCATCAAAGCAACACATGTTCCTTCCTCCACCTTGCCCTGCTCCTTCCTATGCTGCGCCATTATCGTCAGTTGGCCCTCCACTAACTGCTGCTCGTCCCCCACCTATGCTTTCCCAGATGCCATTACAACATCGCATGTCCCAACACATGCCACCTCCAGCTCCTTTAGCACGGGATATTGGTAGCATGCCCACAGTAAGTTTTTTTATTTCTATTCATTCTCTGCCTTTCTCCGTTATTGCACACAGAATATTGTGGTCTGTTCAAAACTTAATTTTTTTTTTTTTTTTTTTTTTTTT
>JAQRGC012088191.1:0-12474 GCA_028659135.1 Plantago lanceolata
TCGGTAAAAAATCCCGATCCGTCGGTAAACATTTACCGACGGATCGGGTACATAGTTACCGACGGATGGTATCCGTCGGTAAAAACCTGAATTCTTGTAGTGTTTAGATTGTTGGAACAAGAGACGATGTTTAAATTCCAGTAATTTGATAAGAGTTTCTTGTGTCGAACTGTTTCCAGAACCACCCTCCACATTAATCTGATGTTCTGATGAATTCTATACCGATTCAGGTGATATTAAATGCTCAGAAACAGTTGTTGCAGTGCTAGTAAAAAGTCGTGAATCTTCCAGAACTATTCCAACTTGATCTGCACTGGATTGCACTGCCTGAAACTGTGCTGAACCAGAATCAGCAACGAGCAGATCTGTAGTTACAGTCTGCTCAGCAGAATCATTGTCTGAGCATTCCAAATTTGCATCCTGAATTTGCAACTCTGTAGTTAGCTCTTGAATCCGTTTATCAACGTCTCCCAAGTGTACATGATGCCAATTACGTATAATCCCTTTCAACGCTTTTAACTTTTCTTTGAACACATAGCCACCCCAACCATTGACAGACAATTTACGCCATTCAAGATTCACCATACACAAGAAATCAATATTCGAAACCCAACCGTTCATGAAACGAAAAGGTTTTGGTCCCCAATCATTCTCATCTACTTTTAATAAAATAGGACAATGATCCGAAACCGACCTTTATAGTTGATCTTGAATCGAACAGAATTTCTTACTTATCCGTTTCAACGAATCAAGTAGATTATGCACACCAATTAAAACCAATTTATACACCAAGCATCTCTATTTCATAATTAAACGTACAAATGGTCGTTCCACAATTTATTTATGCCAAATTCTCCTAAAAGACCTGTCTTTCCTTTATTATAGGAAAGACCTGGTCCAACCAATTCTCTGTAAACAAATTATGACTATGTTTTCCTCTCCGATCAGAACATATGGAAATGGCAGTCATCATCTTCAATACAAACGACACCTCCGCATGCGTCTCTTCGCCATGTGTTCTTTCTTCTCACACGTCAGTACGTCACCTCTCTATTCTTTGTTATCACAGATACCAAATGGCTCTTCTGTATGCCTACCAACTGTTTGAGTAAATTACTGTTGTATTTCATCTTCTTGCTTTTTGGGTTGTGTTAGATTATTGTTACTTTGTTAGTGCTCGTTATGGGTTACTAATGTTGAAGTTTGAATATATAGTGGCCGAAGCAGCTGAATGCGCCGATAGAGGTTGATGATCCTGAGATTACCGACATTACTGGGCACAAAAAAGCTAGACAATGGAAAGTAATTTACCATTAGTAGTTTACTACGAGTAGTTTCTATTGCAATTTTGCACTCAAATGAAAGTTTCTATGATGTTTGTTGAGATGATGTAGGGGACTTGAACTTATCCCTTGGGAGAATTTTTCACCTCTGTGTATCATTAACAAATTCATCTTTAAACTGTATCTAGGTGTACTCTTTTAACCCCATAACTGGATGTTTGAACATCACAACTGGGCTTTCTTCTTAAACACAACCTTGGGTGCTTTAACTTGACAACTGGTTTTCTTAACATGTTATCTTTTTCCATGTGAAAGAGGTTAATGGTGATAGTAGCTTGAACATCTTATGTTGCTGCAACATCTTAGGTTAATGTCTCAATTATATCTGATTTAATGAATGGGAAGCTTCTCTAGTCTATTGTCTCAACCATTCTCTCCTCCATGATCCTCAAATCTTCTTTGCATTTTCCATACGTACTTTGCTTTTCTTTTGCTCCATTTTAGCTCTTACTTTCAGTACTGTGAGGGGTTGGTTCATGAACTTATTGGTTATTTAGAATTTAACAGGTTCTGTTTTGGCATTTCCTTCACTTTTTTCTCGATACTTAATTGACAGATGGAAAATTTCTCAAGCAATATAACTGCAGTAAGAACATACACGGCCGTGTTTCCTTTTCATTCATAAAATTAATTAAGTGATCCTTTCTGTTGCAGATTCAGGATTCCAACTGTGCCATGATTCTTGCTGCTGCTACTGAAGCTCTCATAGCTATTCAGAATTGAACAAGACTACTATTTTCTCATGTAAAACTTCCTTGAGTTCTGCATCCATGTCCATACTGCTACTGAGATTTTACAGACAATCTGGTACTGTTTTGAACATGTTATTCTCTAACTATTTAATGCATCATACATGTATATCTTGCACCTTGGCCATAACATACACATGGAGATTATTCTCAACACTAGAAAAGAAAGAAATAACATACACAAGGAGATTATTTGCAACACTAGAAAAGAATGGGGGAGATCAAGAATCACCAAAATATAAGAGCGATGTACGAAATACCCCTTTCTTATTGTATCTATAATTCCTCAAGTGAACAAATTGGTATTATACATTCATAAGCAACATATCTTTGAAGACATCATTGGTAACATGGTGATGCCATATAATTACAAAATCAATAACTAGGCACTGCATTACTACATACTGATACTAGGCCTTCTGGACCGAAAAACTTAGAATAAAATCCTTGATTTCATCACTTGAAGCTCTATCCAAAGAAGCTTGGCCTTAAGTGTCCTTGACAGTTTAATCAGCTCTAGGTCTCAGCAGTTCCTCAATCTTGGGCTTGTCGCCCTCTGATGATGCTAATAGTAGCAATATATCATCTGGCTGGATCTTCTGCTGCAGAAGTGCCTCCATTTCGTCATATGTACTTTCCGCAACTAGCATTCCCATGTAATTGAAGTACTATTTTCATAAAACAAAGCAAGCTTATGAAGATAAAAACACCCACTAGAAAGCGAATCTCACCAGATCAAATATCCAAGATCAGTCACTACACGATTTCACGAGAAGCAAGACTAACTACACTAGATACTACAAAATACCCTAGATGATAATATTACGCGATGCAAGGCTGAACTCCCTATATGCTACCTAAAACACCCCAGATGAAAATTTTCAGGTTAAAGCCAAGTCAGAGAATTCACAAATATTAACAGAGTGAGAACGACATAATGAAATGCCACAGCACAACATTACTTATATAGCAACTCGCTAAAAAAAAGGAGCAACCAAGCAAGTTGAATAAATTAAAGAAGAAAAACAAAAGACTAAAACTAACAGATCGTTTTAATCACCATTTTCAAACTACCTCCAGGATTTCAGTTTCATCCAACACAAGATGTTACCTAAAAACCCCTAGATGAAGCTAAATGGCCTGGATAAGACTAAAGAGCCCAAGACAAACTAAATTATGAGATGAAAAAGGTTGGAGTCAAAGTCGAATATTTTACGAGATTCGAAACTAAAAACACAAGATGCTACTCAAATGCCCTGGATGATAATTTTACAAGATGCAAGAGTAAAAACACAAGATGCTACTCAAATACCATAGATGGTGATTTTACGAGATGCAAGACTAAAAACACAAGATGCTACTCAAATGCCCTAGATGATGATTTACGAGATGCAAGACTAAATACCCTAGATTCTACTGAAATGGCCTAGATGATAATTTTACGAGATGCAAGACTAAACACCCTAGATGCTAATAAAATGCCATAGATGAAAAATAAAGATCAATACAAAAACATGCAGAGAAATAAATTGCTTGAAAGATAGTTCCTTAAATAACAAAGATGACAAATTATAATGCCAAGTATACTCTAGAAGTCTATAATTTATGGGACAATTAACAAGAAAGTACACATGTCGTCTTAGAGATGCTCAGCACCCTTTTACCAAAGATGCCATCTTAAAAACTACAGTTACTACAATGTACAGAACAATACTAAGAAATCTGTGGGAAAGATTTGTTTGGAAGATACTATATACCCGAAAAGATGCAAACTTAAGTCATAACGCTTATAAAGAAAGACAACTAACTAAAAGCTCCAGATGGCTAGCTACATTTGCAAATGTTGACATAGAATAAAAGAAAGATACTTCACTAAATAACAAAGATGCCAAACTATAGACACAAAGATCCTATATCATTATGTAACTTACTAGACGTCTACTTTAAAAAATTGCAAATGTTTGCTTACAGAAGCTCAACTATTTTTTACTAAAGACAACTTCTTAAAAAGTACAGATGAATAGTAAAGAAGCTAGGGAAATAATTTGCTTAAAAAATAGTTTGCAAATAACACAGATGCCAAGTTATATACCCCAAATATATTGTAGCAGTTTATTTAAGAGAGAACTATTTAAAAGAACCAGGTATCTACTTACAAATACTCAAACTTCATATACTCCTACATAACCTGTTAAAAATACAAATAGTGATACAGAGACCACCAGTTATAGTATAAAATACAGAGTAGTGTTTAAAAAGCAAAGATGTTCACTTACAGGCCCAAGATACTATAATATATAGCCACAGATCCAAAAAACTGGAAAATCCTACTCGAAATACAGCAGAAATGACCAATACAGATTCAAATATATTACCTATTTGTTGTTCCAGGTAAATTTCAAGCACTACAGACATCGTAGTTGAAATTCATATCAAAGTCATAATACTTGCCACTCATATCAAAAGGATGTTGGTCATGGTAAACTACGATTTCAACCGACAGGTTTCTAGCATGAATTAGATTACAAATTAACCAAAAATCATTTCAATCTAGTCGAATATACATAGTTTGAATCTAAAAATCGAACATATAGCAAAATTTGACCTGAGAATCAGAATCTAGCTATTCAATCGCGTTCGAATACTGCATCAAACTACATCATCGAAGAATTAAAAATATCAATAGAAGCTAGAATCCACTGAAACCAAATTCAAACCATTGAAATACGTTGCCACGTTGACTTTAATTTTTTTTTCTTAATTTATTTTCTTCTCCTTCATCTTCTTTTACATCTTCACAATCGCCGCCGCCGGCGACGAGATTGGCCTTCGACACCACCGGTAATATTTTCTGAAGAGATACACTGTTCCTAATTGTCACCGGCTGCTCCGCCGCGCTCCTATACACCGTGGGTTGCGGCAGAGGGGCACGTTTCTACGGGATCGAGGCTTCAGGCGGGCAAAGTCCCATCTTCTGATTTATCCATTCAGCACTTATCTCCGAAAGATCGAAACCCTACCTGAGGAATTGGGAAGAAGAAACCCTTACCTTCAAGTAAATCGCAAAACTTTCAAAATATGTGACTTCCCTTCCCTATATGCTTGCAGGACGACCATCAGCAAGAAGTAGGAGGACAATAGGTAAATTTTCCGGTGCTTTCTGATAAGCTTAGGGTTCTGACTTCTGATAGATTGAATTGATTTGGGGGAGAATTGTTTTAGTTTGAAAAAGGAAAACAATAATTAACATGTTTGTGAAACATTCAGTATAGTCCCTATAACTTTGCAATACAAGTATCAAGCACGTGCAGGGGTCAAAATGGAAGGAATAGAAGTTTCAGCCCCAACATCCCAATATGCTCTGCTAAGGGGACAAAAAGGTTTACATCCCAGTGAGATAATGTATGAGAATGTAATATATTGTGACATCTTGTTTCAATTCGTAATAAATTCTTTATTTATTTATTATAGTTATGGTTATGACTTATGAAGACCGAAGAGGCCAACTGCAACGAGGGGTGGGACCGGGGGGCATTTGGGGCGTCCGACTCCCTAAAAATTGAAAATGAAAAATGTCCTAGGTAAAAATATATACTCCTACTACAATTTTTCAGATTCTTATCCCGGAACTCTCGTAATAATCATTTATACGTTATTTTGCACTCTCGTAATGTCATAGGCCCCCGACTGCAACGCCGCCATTAATCCTGTTTCATGATTTCTTCCGGCAACTCTGCAACGCCGCCATGATTCAGACAAGTATAAGGATTACTGCTGCTGTTATTGTTGCTACGTATAGAATCTCATCATCACCATCCCACTTCATCAATTCGTCTTCTTCTTCTCTTCTCCATGCAAAACTACTACTCAGTACCCATCTGTTCTCAAACGTGGTCAGTGATGCAACCTATTTGTTTCATCGAATGGTTAAAATGGAACCTCTGCCTTCCGTCGTAGAATTCAACAAGTTAATGGGCTTGCTTGTCAAAAATACGACGCATTACAATGTTGCACTCTACATGTTCGACGAAATGCGTCATCTGGGTGTGCCTTTTGATGTCTGCACTTTGAGTATTGTGGTTAATTCCTATTGTCTTCTCCACCGTGTTCATCTTGCTAACTCTGTCTTGCCCATCTTCATCAAATGCGTCTTCTCGCCTAATTTCGTTACCTTCAACACTCTCATTAGAGAACTCTTTTTTCAGAACAAGCTCACTGATGCTACTTATTTGTTTCGTCATATGATTAAAATGGAGCCTCTGCCTTTCGTCCTCGAATTCAACAAGTTATTGGGTTTCGTTGTCAAAAATATGAAGCGCTACAACGTTGCACTCTACATGTTCCACCAAATGCGTCAATGGAGTGTGCCTTTCGATGGCTGCACTTTGAATACTGTGATTAATTGTTATTGTCTACTCGGCCGTGTTGATCTTGGATTTTCTGTCATGGGCGTCTTCATTAAATGCGGCTTATCACCTAATGTCGTTACCTTCAACACTCTGATAAGTGGACTCTTTTCTCAAAACAAGGTAGCAGAGGCTGTGACATTGTTCAGAAAATGTTTGTTTGATAAGCTGTGTGAACCTGATGTTTTCACGATGAACATTATGATCGACGGACTTTGTAAAGCAGGAAATAATTGTACAGCCATTAATTTGTTGGAAAATCAAAGCTGCGAAGTTGACGTTTATTCTTATAGTGCGGTTATTGATGGATTGTGCAAAGATTCTCTAATTAATGATGCTCTTTCTCTCTTTTGCCGGATGGTTGACAAGGGCATTTCACCGACCGTAGTCACTTATACTTCATTGATTCGAGGCTTATGTTATTCTGAAAGATGGAAAGAGGCCAGACAGTTGTTGAATGAGATGGCCATCCGTGATATTACTCCAAACATAATTACATACACCACCCTTATTCATGGACTATTTTATTTAGAAAAATATGATATTGCAATGGATTTATTTCGTTCACTTCCTTCCAAAGGTCTACAGCCCAATGTTCAGACATATACCTGCATTATTGGTGCGCTTTGCCAAAAAGGATTACTAGACGAGGCTGAAGGTATGTTCATGGAAATGGAAAAGTTTGGTTGTTCCCCCAACAGTGTTACATACAACGTTTTGGTCAAAGGTTATCTTAAATGTAATGCGTTTTTGAAAGCAAAGCTGGTCTTGGAAGAAATGGTCAGAAAAGGATTTTCGCTCGAACCTGCTGCTTCATCCATGTTGCGTGATCATTGTGAGTTCACTTATCAAAGGCTTATGCAGTTTTAGTAGATTCAAAGAGGTGAATGACTTCATAAACGAGATGGTCACTAATGGGATCCCTCCAGATGTTGTTACACTACATTGATAGATGCCTTTTGCAAGGAAGGAATGATGATGGAGGCCGAGGATCTATTGGATGTTATGAAGCAAAGAGGCGTTGCTCCTAATAGTGTTACTTATAATGTACTGATTGGCAGGTATTGTGGACAGGATTTTACTTGTATAGACAAGGTTTTTAAATACTTTCATGATATGCTGAGAACGACACCTTGTCCTTCTGTTGTTGAATTCAACAAATTACTTAATTTGTTTGTTAAGATGAAACGTTATTCTGTTGACCTCTCTATGTTCGATGAAAATGAGCCAACAGAGAGCTCCTTTCAATGAATACACGTTGACTATATGGATTAATTGCTACTGCTATGTCAATCATATTGATCTTGGATTTGCTGTCTTGGCCATTTTCATCAAATCTGGTTTGTATAATTGTACCAGACATTACCACTTACAAATCTCTAAGGGAGCTGTTTCTAGAGAACAAGGCTGCAGAGGCTAAAAGTTTGTTCAAAAAGGTTTTGATAGAATATTTATGTGAACCAAATGAAGTTACGGTTGGCACTGTCATCGATGGGATCTGTAAAAAGGGAGACACTCTTCTGGTCTGAAGCCTAATATTTTCACCTACACTCTTTGGTGGATGGATGGTTATTGTAAGAAAGGTAATGTGCAATTTTAACTCTTTTTTTTTTTTAAATCTTCTTTCATACAATAAATACAACTTAGCTTGGGAGATTTTCGTTAAAACTCCTCGTGCTGGTTTAAAACACTCAGTAGTCAGCTGTGACATTATACACTTTTTTTCTGTAGGAAGGACCGTTGATGGTTGGAAGCTTTTCCATGAGATGCAATCACATCATCTAGTCCCATATTTAGTGACTTACAATAGTTTGATTGGTGGGTTGTGTATGAATCAACAGTTCTCTAAGGCATTTTCAGTTCTACGTATTATGGAAGATGATGGCGTTATTCCAGACATAGTACCCTTGTTCATGGGTTGTGCAAGGATGGAAAACTTGCATCTGCAATCTTATCTCTGAAGTTCATGCTAGAGGTCCGCGCCCTGATAGTATAACATTTAACATCATTCTCCATGCACTTTGTCGAGTAGGACTTCTCCAGGAGGCAAAAGTCATGTTTCTAGAAATGCAAAAATTGGTTTATGGCCCTGATCGTGCTATGCCATACGCAACATTTTATCAACATGAGTTTCTTAAGGCACAGTAATCTTGGAGGAAATGATTGAAAAGGGTTTCTCATCTACTTTTACTATGCCACTTCTTGATTGTCAAGATGGGCGGGGATGGAAATTTTGCAGGTGTAATAAGAAATCTGCACCAAAAATAACTTCCATTTTCTTGTTCTGAAGAAGAAGTTGGTTACCGGTGTCTTCGATTCTAATCAATTTTGCACTTCCATTTCTGCAGGTATTATAGTTTTTGTTATTTGTTGTTTTCATTACTCGATACGTACTGAAACTTGTAAACATCCTGCTTAATGAATGTACGATCTGCTTTATAGTCGCTAGAACTGCAAAATCAATTATTACTTTATTTATCTAACAATGGAATTTTTCACATGAATTTGCCATATGTTATCAGCAGTGAAAACATTCTGAACTATGTTAACTATCTTCTCTTTACAGCAACTTTTCAGTGTAGAGGTGTCGTCTGGCTTCCAGAACCTATATCAGAATTCAGAAGCAACAGTTACCACAAATACTTGAACTGGAAATGGAAACGTTTGGTTGTTCCCCCAACGGTGTTACATGCAACGTTTTGGTCAAAGGTTGTCTTAAATGTAATGCGTTTCTGGAAACAAAGCTAGTTTCGGAAGAAATGGTCAGAAAAGGATTTTCACTCGAATCTGCTGCTTCATCCATGTTGCGTGATCATTGCGAATATGGCAGTTGAAGTAGAGTTGTTCTGGATGCGATTAAAGCTCCTTCACCAAAAGATTTCTAAGCCAGGTTCTGTAGAATGCAAACCATCAATGAATATGTTTTTCTTTCTTTCTATATTTGGCATCTTTAAATGCAGCTTGGCACCAGATTTCATAATTTACTTTGGTAACTAAGTAGTAATGTATAGAATCTGGTATGTGTAGTGTTGGTTTCTCTCAGCAATGATTTTCTCTGTTCACATTTTGTCCAATGCTCATCTGACGCCTTCTGGTAAAACTTGTTCAAAATATCTGAATTTCGCCTGTAGCATCAAATCCGTGTCCTGTCGAGGGATTTCTCAAGGATCATAAAAACGGACGTCCACGCCCCTCCAATGGTACACAATCTCTTTCAGACTTCCACATGATGCTAACCAAACCTTCCCATGTTCCAAAGCAGAGGAAAACCATGGATGTATCACCTGTTTGACAAAATGTCTGAACCAACTGATGTGTTGATTCTGGTTCTTTGATGTCAAGTTGCTTAATCGTTGAATTTTTTTGTGTTGATCGTGTAGAGGATAATGGAAAGGTTACGAGAGAGTGGAGAAGCTGGTGGTGCATACTCCTACAATGCCGTGAAAAGATTAGACCAGTTACTGTCCACTACTATATATGCTGCTCCACCTGGTATACTTTATGCCAATTTACTATATACTAGAATGTAAGATGTCAAAGTGTTGAGTGAATTGAAATCGATTTGCAGTTTTTCCGGAAGCCAAGCAAGTGGTCTGGAATTTGCCTGGTTCGTTTCGTGATTCGGACAAGGCTGAAAAGAGGGGTGATGCCTTCGATATTGTAGTCTGTGGAGGCACTTTCTAGCCACATCTTTGAGTTCTAGAGGTCTTCGAGTTGGGACTGTTGAGACCTAACATGAAGACCATCAGAAACTTTGATGGTTATTAACATTACTCATTTCCAGTACATAGTAGCTCCACATCCACCCTCAAATGTCTCCCTATAGATTAGTACTTCGTATGAGTTAATATCATAATAAGTGGTGGCTGGAGAAGATGATTCTGAGTGTCGTAAAATTTTGTGTCCTTTCCACTCGGACCGACAAATTAATGTAGCATTTGCCAAAAGTCTTATAAAAAATGCAATTTACTGTAGCATGATAGTAAAATTGGTTTTTAGGCGTCATGGAGCCGGATGCGTGATCTATAGATAGAAAACAAGAATCCCTTTTTATTCTTTATTTTCCATATCAATCTGGTTTCTCTGAGCACTGCTGCCGCTATTTATCTGAGCCTCCCCACTACTAACCTCTGTCGTTCCTTGTACCATCTGCCAACATCATTCAGATTCTACGATTTGGAAGCCCGATTACCAAAGTGAAAGGTACTATATTCCATAGTTTACTCTGATTCTTTCTCGATTGGTTAGATAATCTGTTACAAACTCTGCTAGGATCGATCAAAGTAGCTGATTTCGTATTTGAGAATCGATAGAAGAGTCGTTTAGTTGTGAACTGTGATTATTAAGCACTTGTCTTCATACCATAACTGTATAGGGTAATTAAGATGAATTGTGTTACGAGTATGTAGTGAGCTGTGCTAGATTTACTTGGTTGGTTTTATTTAGCTATTTACGACGGAGTACTATGTCTCTTTAGATATTCACTGTGTTTTTTTAGGTTTATGTAGATCCTAGGTTTAGTTTTCTACTATCCTGTGAATTGTCTAAATTAACAGTTTTGTTTGTTTACTGGTTAGGGAAGTTTCTTGTGGTCCCTGTGTTGAAATGAGTTGGTGAGGAGCAGGGTGTGTACTGGTATTTTTGTTTTGGTTGCGGTAAAGAGGGTAGATGATGAAACTGAGTTGTCTGCTCTTGTATGGAATCTTGGTTATTATTCCCTGCAAATTGTCTGATAAGTATTTCGAGGGGTGCGGGCTGTTCTGTCCCACTGGAAGTTGATTCACTGTCTCATTCTAGAAATCAATCTGGTGTTGCTCGATTCTACTCAGGTTACTGCCTTACTGGACATAGCAGGGCAGGGGTAGTGGACAGTGTGTGTTGTAATTGTAGATTGAGGAGTTGTGTTTCATTGAGCGGGATTGAAATAGAGACTACAATCGGTGTTAATCTTTTGTCTCGGTGCTCGTCTTGTGCAAAGTGATGAAGTCGATGGCCAGCTGTGTTAGACAGGTGAATTAAGGTACTAATCTTATGAATTCTTAAAGGGAGCATTGTTAGCCTTTTGTCTTTGGGACCTTTTATCTTTTTTCCGTAGCATTGAAGTGTTGGATGTGTTGTGGTTTGCTGGTGCTGGAGTGTAGAGTCGTTGTTGGCATGTTGATTGGAGTCTATGGTTTCGTGAGTGGTATGCGTATCTGTATCAGTATGCTTTTGAAACATTCTTTGTGCATTTGAGATCCTTTAATCTGTATGCTATATATAAATGGATGGGTGTTGAGTCTAGTAGTATGATCCTCACTCACGTTTATGTGAGAGATCGCTATACATTCTCGCAACACCCCTGAACTATTGTTATTACTTATAAGAATAATAAAGACTTGAACTTGCACATATGGTCTTATTAACCTTTGTAACTAGCATTTTTAACCAAAAAAACTGGCTCTCTAGACTGAAAGCATATGTTTTTTTGTGTTCTATCAATTTACTTTCAGGTCTCATCCTCAGGTCTGAAGATCGTACCATTCAGCATCCTGTTTCATGATTTCTTCTTCCACCAACTGCAACACCGCCATGATTCAGAAGGATTGCTGCTGTTGTTGCTATGAATAGAAGCTCATCATCATCCCACTTGGTCAATTCGTCTTCATCTTCTTTTCTCCACATAAAACTACTCAGTACCAGTCCTAGTCTGAACCAGCCATTCAACAACTACAATGCTGCTACCGATTTGTTAGCAGCAAATTACAAGGTCAGTGATGCTACCAGTTAGTGGAATTTTGCCAGGTTGACCTTTTTCACGTGTATTTTCCATATGTTATTGGCAGTGAAAACATGGGGTTGGCTAATCTTAGTACCCCTTTGCATTGTACTAAAATTAGTACTCCACTCAAAATATGACACTTGTTAAAAACCAATATTTAAAATTCAACAAAAAAATCATTTTTAATAAATTTACATTTTTCTAAAATACATTTA
>JAQRGC012088248.1:0-11373 GCA_028659135.1 Plantago lanceolata
AGTCATTAAGATCAGACACTTAATCTATGATCGCGGCTCAATAAAAGTTATCCGTGAAATGAAAGGACAATGTGTCACTACATGCCTTATCGACAGGTGGTTTTCCATTCCTTTAGCAAACGTCCTCATAAGAATATATTGTCTGTAAGACCGATTAGGAATCTTATGGAACTCTAATGTTGGAGTGTCAGTGCTATTCTTGATGAGGCCCTATGGGTCACACAATACGGTCGTTGTTAGTTCAGTGAGATATTAATTGATTATTGATTGGATCAATATTAAATAATGATATGGAGACGTTAATTTGAAATTGGATTTTAAATTAATATGATATGTATAGAAAATCAAGAAAGACAACCCGGACGGAAAAAACTGGTTGGCCCGACCCACGGCCGAGCACAAGGGGCCGGCGGTTTTGGGAGCGGAGGCTATGGGGAGGGTTTTCCCTCCCCACCTTGTTTCCTTCTAGGGTTTGTTTTCTTGGGGGCTAAGTCAAATTCCTAATTAGACTCCTAAATTGTTTAGAGTTCTATATGGAAATTTGGTTAGGGGATTTGGCTATATATACAATTCATTGTATTTTAGCTAATTACGAATTATTCTCTATAGAATATCTCTAGCATATCTTCTCCATCTCCAGATTTAGAATAAAGCCTCTTAACGACTTTGGCTTGCAACGATCCATGGATACCAAGGTTTGAAGTTTATGCCTGAGTTCCCGCGTAGAATTTCCAGGTTAGCGCAAAGATCTTGCAAAGTCCATATCTCCTTTGTTATGAACCCGGTCGAGGCGATTCCAGTTGGAGAATACTCCAGACAAATTCTTCTAGCTTCTGCCGGAACGGATGGTTGATCGGAGTCACGGACTGGCCTGTATGCACTACCGAACAGCAGACAATTTCTGGAGCCCTAATTCGTGAACGAACAGAACGAACTACCGGTTGATCCGATTCTGTAAGTGAATCAACCCTTGTTTCAATTCGTTATATAATCATGAGCATGATCATGTATGTTAAGAAAATTTTTAAACTTCCGCTGCGCAATCTTCGAGATATTTTCTTACATATTTACTAACAATGGTATCAGAGCTAGGCTTGTTCACTGATTATATGCGTATATAATTTTGTTCTTGAGTTTTATGATTATGTTTTTTTTATATAAATCTCCAGATTTAGTTTTTTAAACTATATTAAATTTGGAATTCAATTAAATACATGTATGTGTACGTGTGTGTATGAATTGGGAGGGGTTTGGAACCCCTCCCGAGGCTGCCGATCGGCAGCAGCATGGTGCCACCTGGGGCAGCAGCGAGCGCTGCCTGGGCAGCGCCCGAGGGTTGACTGGGTCAACCCCCTCTCTTTCGGATCGGACCTCAAATTTAATTTATTTGATCTAATTGGATTTTGTTCAAGATTAAAATTTGTAAACATTATTTATTTGATTTGAAATTAAATAAATATATTTTCTGGAGCAAAATATAAATTGGATTTATATTTAAATTTATATAACTCAAAGTATTCATAAAGACTCTCTTATTTGTTGTTGTTTACTTGTCTATATGTTTATTGTACTCAAAGGCATGTTTACATTATGCTAGTCCGCTTTACATGCGAGGTAGGCGGCGCCTCTTATGTGTTAGACCACATTTGTATTATGCATGGGTAGGCGGCGCCCATTACTTGTTAAATCGCTTTTCATATGATGAGTTAGCAATGCTCTATTGTTTGAAGGACCGCTTATGCATGCTTGAGTAGACGGCGCTCATAATACTTGATGCATGTTAGGGATCTTGGCTTAGCAAAAAGTACCTAGACTATGGTAGTCACCCAATCAATATGATTGTTCAAATTTGTTTTATTAACTAATTCAATTTGAAAGATGCCTCCCATCTTATATGTAGATGACTCACCCCTCTTTGCCTAATCGATGTTTATGCCATAGCATTCATAAAATTTGTGCTCATTGGGGGTTTCGCCTACGAAGATACAATATAGTATTGTGATCGCTTGATGGTTATCATTTCACTTGTTTTAATATTTATGCCATAGCATTTTCTCAAGTCCAAGGGCATCACATCAAACTGGGTTTTGTGAAACAAGAGTTACATGTTATGTAACTGTCTCGGAGGCCTACCTAAAATTATTATTGCAATACACAAGCCATAGCATGGTGTTGTAATAATAACTTTTGGGATCTTGTCGACTCACAAACTTTGATATATATTGTTTCGTATTCTTGTGTTTTGGGGGACAATGAATATGCTAAAATGAGTGGGAGCTAAATACTACTAAAGTCCTTGGATGTATTTAGTTTGCTAATTGTGATCATAGATTTTAATTTGATCGTCGTTATTAGAATCTCTCTATCTATTGCTTTCTTAATCTCTAGGGTAGAAATGTCAAACCTGTCTGTTAGAACTATCCTAGACAAGCTTACTCATACCGGTCAAAACATTCTGGATTGGATCCGAGATATTCGTTTGGTCTTGCGTGAAGAAAAGATTGAATACGTCTTAGACTCAGCTACTCCAGTTCGCCCCACTGAGGAAAAGGATCTCAAGAAGTTTGATAGGGATAGTGCCAAAGTCAAACACTTGGATGATGCCTACAACGCTCAGTGTATCATGTTAGATTCTATGAGTATGGAACTGCAAAGACAACATGAGCATTTAATGCCATTTGTAATGCTTGCCCATCTCAATGGGCTCTTCCGGAAAAGTCTCCAAGAGTGCCGAACATGAAATTCTAAAAGAATAGTTCAAGCAACGCATGACTGATGGTGGTGACATATCCACGCATGTGCTCAAAATGATTGGACTCATTGAGAGGCTTTTAGTTGTGGAAGTCAACCACTAGGGTGACTAGGAGAGAGATTGCCCCAAGGCAACAGCGGATGGAATCGTGAAGCATGGTGCGTTCACCTCCACCCAAGGTATGTTTGTTATGGAAGTTAGCAATGATACAGTTGAAAGTTCCTGGGTATTACATACTGGTTGTGGCTCACACGTTTGTAATAATGTACAAGGGCTCACAAGAAACAGGAAAGGTTAGACCAAGGGGAATCGAGCTACGAGTTGGCAATGGCTCTCGAGTCAACGTCGAACGAGTAGGAACTTATGTAACAGATTTGCACTCCGGTTTTAGACTTGAACTAAATAATTGTTATTTCGTTCTATCTATTACCAAGAATATTATTCTAGTGTTGAACAATGAAGGGTTTTTCCTTCCGTTTTGCTTCATACAACAAACAAACGATTGAGACTTAGTAACAAAGATAGTCAATCTTATTTGTGGCACTGTAGGCTAGGTCACATCAATGACATAAGAATTACAAGGTTAATCAAATTGGATTACTTAACCCCATTTGATTTGGAATCTCATGGAGAATGGGAATCTTGTCTCAAAGGTAAGATGATCAGTAAACCTGATGAAAGTGTTTTTTACACTTTTATTTAGTTCTTTTTCACCTATTTAGCAATCCTCTTGCATGCATTTTTGGGGCATTTTGGTAGAATAGTGTCACGTTTCCATTTTCTTTGTTATTTTCAGGATTTAGGTGGAAATCGTAATTTTGGATTGAATACATGGCGAAACATTGATGTTTTGGTGCAACGCGATCACCCGTGGTGTTTCAAGGAGTACCGGGACATGTTTCAAGGCCAAAAGACCAAGCTTCGTAGTCCCAAGTCGTGCCAAAGTCCAATTCCAAGGCTTGGAGAAAGAGAAAAAATGCGGGCATCCTCTGCCATTTCCAGGCGGCCCGCCTGGCACGAGGCTTCCCGCCTCAGTCATCGCAGCTGGGTTTTTATTATATACAAAAGTCAAATTTTCATCTATTCATTCGTACTTTTACACAGACATAAACCCTAGAGCTTGTTCTGGGTTTCTAGATTTACTTTTTCCTTTGCACATCGAATTCAAGCATCAAGGTAGAGATTTGGACCTCTATTGATCTCACCTTGCTAGATACTTGTGAATTACGGATTCACCGGAGATTGACAACCTCGGTGGTAACTTTGTATCTCACCTTTCTCGTACTTTTATATATCGATTCTTTAAGGTTTCAGCCATGATTATTCTTGTTGATTACGTTATTGATATGAGTAGCTAAGTATCTAGTTGGTGATAGTATGTAAATTCGTAGCTAGGGTTCGTATTATGCATGAATGAGTTTCTGAATCTTTTGCTTGTAGACTTGTGATAATTGAATGATGGATCCGACTAAGCCAACTATCTTCGTATAAAAAGTGTTAGAAACACTAGGACGATTCACGATCATCACTTCCATTTATTTACACTTAGTGAGTACTGCTTGAACTAAGCGTGACAACCTTAGGCAAGTATTAGTATAGATAGAAAGCTTTCAAAATACATGTCACTAACCTGCTTTTGGTACTTGTACATTGATCAAGCGTTTGGGTGGAAACCTTGCGGTAGTATCCTCTCCGAATGGAGAGTTATCTGATATGGTACAATTCCCACAGCAAGATCAATCCGAGCTACTTTTAAAGCAGTACGTGTTTCACTTTCATGCATAATTAGAACATGATGTTTAGAATGAGCATACTATCACCAACTCTTGTCGCATATTGTTAAATCTGTAGTGAAATCTAGTGCAGTCCTTAGAGATCGTCACTCGAGGTCATCTTACCTCTACACTACGTGTTTTTGTGTAGTTGTGAGTTGTCCTTTGTCTTTATAAATTCATTTGTTGTTCGAGACTGACAATCTCGTTCATCAAATTGGCGCCGCTGCCAGGGACTGTTACTTCTTTTACTATTTAGCTTAGTTTAATTTTCAGCATTCAAATTTCCAGAATTTTTAGTTTTAGTTTGTTTGTCCTTGATACTCACTTGATTCGTTTCAGGTAGTTGATGCGAAGTACGAGATCGAGTGGAATACCTCTTGTAGAACCTATTGACGAGGTTGAGAGAGTTTATCGTTAAAGGAAGCGTGCACTTTCTCGGTCCGAAGTAGTGGACAACGATTACTCTGATTCTCTGCAGGGGATTTTTCAGCAATTTGATTCATGGGAAAGATTTATGATGGCTCACCCACTTTTGAAATAGAGGGTTCATCCCAACCAGGAGCGGATGAGAGGTCCAGCTGTTGTGCTTTCTCCGGAGCTGCGTAATTTAGAGATAAAAAACCACATGTTCCACCAACTTCCGAAATTATACGGATTGGCTAAGGAGGATGTTATGGGATTCTTGAATGAAATTGAGAATTTCATAAACAATCTTCCAAGGCCTAGAGTCGGGATTACGGATGACCAGTTGCGAATGAAGGTTTTCTCTATGGGGCTCGGGGATAAAGCAAAGGCATGGTTGGGGACCTTAGATGCCGGTTCTCTCAAGAATTGGGGAGAGGTATTTGCTGCTTTCGTGGAGAAATACTTTCCCCATACCTTGACCACAGCACTGAAGGCGCAAATCAGCGGTTTCAGTCAAGACTATGATGAAACCATCTACACTGCTCTGGAGAGGTTTAAGGACCTGAAGAACAAGAACCACACCATGAGATGGATATTTCGGACTTGGTGCAACAGTTCTATAATGGTCTCACCTATGAGAACCAGCATGTGGTGGATTTCCAATGCCATGCAAATATTTGGGAGGAGACCGCTGAGGATGTGTGGGCTTGTTTTGAGAAGCTCGCGAAGGGGTCACAGTTCAAGGATCCTATAGCCATGAGTAGGAGGCGTGGATTTGAGACTCCAGCAAAGACTGAGGTTAAGGTGAATGGGGTGAGTGGTGATAGGTTCGATAGCTTTTCCAATGAGATGAGGCAAGCTCTTAAGGGGTCAGTTGGAACCATTACCAATGAGGTTTGTGGCATATGCAAAAACTATGGGCATGGTGCTCATATGTGTAGGTCGGACTTGGCGAAGGAAGGTGTCTATTGGGTGGAGGTAGTTAATGCGAATTACGAGGTTGAGAGAGTTTATCGTCAAAGGAAGCGTGCACTTTCTCGGTCCAAAGTAGTGGACAACGATTACTCTGATTCTTTGCAGGGGATTTTTCTGCAATTTCATTCATGGGAAGGATTTATGATGGCTGGCCCACTTTTGAAATCATGGGTTCAACCCAACCTGGAGCGGATGAGAGGTCCAGCTATTGTGCTTTCTCCGGAGGTGCGTAATTTGGAGATAAAAAACCACATGTTCCAGCAACGTCCGAAATTATACGGATTGACTAAGGAGGATGTTATGGGATTCTTGAATGAAATTGAGAATTTCATAAACAATCTTCCAAGGCCCGGAGTCGGGATTACGGATGATCAGGTGCGAATGAAGGTTTTCTCTATGGGGCTCGGGGATAAAGCAAAGGCATGGTTGGGGACCTTAGAGGCCGGTTCTCTCAAGAATTGGGGAGAGGTATTTGCTGCTTTCAAGGAGAAATACTTTCCCCATACCTTGACCACAGCACTGAAGGCGCAAATCAGCGGTTTCAGTCATGACTATGATGAAACAATCTACACTGCTCTAGAGAGGTTTAAGGACCTGAAGAACAAGCAGTGAGCTGAAGAACCACACCACGGGATGGATATTTCGGACTTGGTGCAGCACTTCTATAATGGTCTCACCTATGAAAACCAGCAAGTGGTGGATTTACAATGCCATGGAAATATTTGGGAGGAGACCGCTGAGGATGTGTGGGCTTGTTTTGAGAATCTCGCGAAGGGGTCGCAGTTCAAAGATCCTATAGCCATGAGTAGGAGGCGTGGAGTTGAGACTCCAGCAAAGACTGAGGTTACGGTGGATGGGGTGAGTGGTGATAGGTTCGATAGCTTTGCCAATGAGATGAGGCAAGCTCTTAAGGGGTCAGCTGGAACCATTACCAATGAGGTTTATGGCATATGCAAAAACTATGGGCATGGTGCTCATATGTGTAGGTCGGACTTGGCGAAGGAAGGTGTCTATTGGGTGGAGGCAGGAGAAGATGAGGTTTTTGCTGCAGAATTGGGAGTCCATGAGAAAGGTAGTTATGGGCAAGATGGTAGAAGGGGTTACTGGAAGAAGGTGTTTCAAGGTAACAAAGGTTTTGCACCTTCGAAAAAGACCTATGGGCCGAACCAAGACCGTAGTAACCTCAACTACGGAAATGACCATTGTGAAAATCCCACTCCTAAGGCACCAGCTCCAAAATCTAAGTCAGGTACCCTCTTGGATAATTTGCAGCAGTTGGTGGATAACACCCACGGATTCCTCAAGAGGTATGATGAAGATAAGGAGAAGACAGGAGGTACGCTAGAGCAGTTGGAGGCAAGCACTAGGCATGCAAATCAAAAGTTGCAGGATTTGATAGACCATAGAGCGAGTAGGGAGCAAGGGAAGTTTCGTAGCAACACGGAGAGAGCGATGGCGATCACCTTGATTGGAGATCATTGTGTCGAATGGGAGCACAACCATCAAGAAGGTTGATGAGTGCAAGTGTTGTGCACATGGTGAGCCCCCTCAATTCCTTCGTCTTCCTTCTTTTCAAGAGGGTGCTCACCATGTGCAATGGAGATGATTGTGATGAGGATCGTAGTGATGAGGATCATAGTGATAAGGATCCAGAGCCAATTCCTGAAAGTTTTGATGTGAAGGTTGGTATTGGTGGCTTGAATGACATGGGTGCTACACTTGATACTGTAGAATTCTCCAATGTGCTCCCGATGAATGTGTTTCAGAGGAGTGGTTTAGGAGAGTTTGAAGAGCATAAGTCCATTGTGCAGCAAGCAGATGGATCCTTTATGAGGCCGGAAGGGATTGTTAGGAATGTTTTGATGAGGATTGGTGACACTTCTGTCTACACCAATTTCGTTGTGATGCCGGCATCAAGATATGGGTTGACTGATGTGGTTCCGTTGGGGAGGACCTTCTTGACAAATGTGCGTTCTGTGATCGACACCTACTGGAGAACTTGCACTATTGAGGTAGATGGCGAGCAACATAAGTTGCGAGCCATTCCTGGTCCTAATCCTTGGTTTGGTGTTCCTCACCCCATAGGCTTTTTTGGCCCTGCTGCGTTTGTTCATTCTCACTCTCAGGTACATGGCATGAGGAGGAGAGGCATGTAGGGGAATGCTAGTACCCGGCGTGGTAGGAACTGAAGAGCATGAAGAAGTCAAGTCAGAGACTAATAAACAATGGCACTATCCGGGAGGCAACCTGGAGTTTTATTGCTTTCTTGCATTGCATGCATTGAACAATTTGTTTTTCTTAGTTTTTGCTAGTTTTTGTAGTTTCTTGTGTTTCTGTTTGTGCTAGTGTGTGAATTTTCGTGCTTGTATTGACTAAGTTTGAAAAATGTTTTGAGAAAGTTTTAAAAAGAGGGATTTTCTTCGCCTCCCAGCTCTCTGGAGCTGAGGGGCGGCCCGCCTCCCAGTTGCAGAGCAGCTGGGGGGTGAAGGAAATCACCCCCCAGCCTCTGCTATTGGGAGGCGGGGCGCCTCCCACTGGAGGCGCCCCGCCCCCCACACGCAGAGAGCTGGGGGGGTCTCCCCCAACTCTCGTGGATGAGAGGCGGACGCCTCTCATGTGAGGCGGGCTGCCCCTCATTTGCAGAGACTCTGTGAGTCTCTGCATGTGGGAGGCGGGCCGCCTCTCACACGAGGCGGTACGCCTCCCACGAGCGGGCAGTTCAAAACGGGGGAAGCACCCCCTTTCCTCTTCATTCTTCATCTCTTTCGTTCCTCTTCTTCCTAAAACCCGAAAATCTTACAAAATTCTTCTCTCTTCCATAATTCTTCCATTTCTTCACCAAATCCTGTGTTCTTTGGCTTAAATCGAAGTCCATTACGTGCTCTTCACGTTCATCCGAACAAATTCCTTCATACTTCACCATTCTTCCGGATTTGAGGTAACACCTTAAGAACATTAATTTACAAATTTTGGGGGTTTCTTGATTTGTGCTTCAATTAAGCTTATATGATGTACGGGTTGATTGTTTGTTGATTATTAGCTTATATCTTTATCAATTGCATGCTCAATTTTGTTGGATTGGTTGAATTGGAGTTTTCTCCAATTAGGATTTTGAAGTCTTGAGATTGTATTGTCCTGGTTCTTACAATTCATGTTTAATTCGAATGCATTGATGTGATGATATTAGAGCTTGGTAGAACACATGATTATTTAGATTGTGAGAATTTGGTGTTTTCGATTTCTTGATTTGTATGGTACCTTAAGTATTTGAGGTTGATTGTTGTCTAGTATATGACCTTTGGTTGTTATGTATTGCAAGATGTTAATTGCGTTGGTTATCTAGACTAGACATTGAGTTGACGGAGTTGGAGCTTAGTCTTTTGAAGCATTTGCACACTTTGCATTAGCATATGCATGAGTGTTGTGTTAGTTGCAAGACACTAATGGATGTTTTCCAGGTACAATGGGCAGTGAAAAGAAAAAAGCAGGCACATCCAAGAGCAAGAAAGGAAAGGCTCACGCTTCGAGTTCCCATGATCCAGATGTCTTTGAACCATCTGTTGAGGCCGTGACCATTCGTCTGGAGCTCCAGGAGGAAGCCGCGACTGAACCCCGCTACATTTTCCAAGACCGGAAAATCCAAATTCCGTCTAGTCATGCTACTACACCGGGGTGCAGCCTTCTGTATGGGCTCAAGCAACAACGGAATTGGAAGTGGTTCACTTCCAACAGATTTTGTGGGTATGATCTCGCGTTGGTGCAGGAGTTCTATATTGGCTACACTGATCGTGATCAACATGACGGGCACATTCCAGTCTTGGGGAATTTGATTCCATGGAACCCTAAGGCAATTTCTGAGTTCATTCACCTCGATCAGAAGGAGTTTGATGCGAGTGCCCATAGTTATGTGTATTCAAGGGGAAAGAGGATAAACGAGGATAATGTCACTCAGGTGATTTGTCAAAATGAATATGTGTACCCGTATGGCGATAGACCCGAGAGATTGGAGAGGAAAGACCTCAATTTCGAGGCAAGGATGGCCATAAAGTTCATTGTGGCCAATCTGATCCCTAGGACCAATGATTCTACTATCCAGGCCTGGTATGCGGAGTTGATCTACTGCCTCTTGGGAGGCCATCGCACCGACATTGGGGAGATTATCTACCAGGAGTATGAGAAGCATTGGAACAAGGGCAAGAAGTCGTTTGTCTTTCCTTGCCTTATCCCGGCCTACTGCAAGTATTGTGGGATAGATGACAGTCTCATCGATGTATCTGGCACCGGTGTTTCACCCTTCACCCCATCCACCATCCAGGAGCAAGCGTCTGCCTTTCAGCGGAGTATTTCTACAGCTGCCATCGCCGACATGGCAGCCGCACAATGCAACCCTCGCTCTCCTCCACATGTGTTCAATGACTATCACGACGGGATGGATGTTGATGAGCGGGCACACATTCCGAATATCCCCGCTGCAAGTGGATCCTATTAGCCACCGATAGGACAGTCCCAGTCTGGTAGATTTGGCTTTAGAGAGCTCCGAGCTTACCTTGATGAGCTGTTTCGGGGTTTTGATGAGAATCTTGCTACTTTGACCACCTCCGTTCAGGGCATACAGACTAATCTGGATGGATATGTGGCTCAGCGCAACCGCGACTGGGAACTCACCGAGGAGCATCGCCGGACAGAGCGACAGAATATGATGGAGCAGCAACTGCTTTTGGAGCGCCAACAGGAGGCCTTACAACAGTCCACGGACCTCCTTTCTGACATGTGGGCGGACTATTACGGGGATTATGACCCGGATTACTAGTCCTCTCACATCTCCACTCTTGTATACTCAGCCGACATAGGCCACATTTTCGGTAACATCTAGTATCACTTTACTTTCTTCACTCTCTTTGCGCTGGAGACCAGCTTGAGCTTGATTTGGGGGAGGGGTATTTGTGATAAGATGTTCATGATTTGTATGTTTTATGGCCTGCTTACTATTGTCACTAAGTATGTGTCTTGTACCTTGCATTTTTTTCATTTTATTTGCATGTTTATTGCTTTCTTAGTGGTGGCCTGTGAGCCACATAGGCATGTTTTGATTCTAAGTGGTGGTCTGTGAGCCACATAGGATTGGACGACCTGTGAGCCTGATAGGTCAAAGGATCGAGTCTGTATGCATACATGCATTCATTTTTCATTGTCGAGTCTGTATGCCAAGTCTGAACGTTTGTATTGAATGAATGTAATTGCTGAGATATGTGTACTATGCTTAAAGTGTTAGTGTAGATCTTATTAACTTTCGCAATAACATGTTCTTGGCATGTTACATTCGTATGAGTATTTGTTGGGTTAAACTACGGAGTCTCAAACCCTTTATGTGACTTAGAGCCATAGACCGATCATAAAAGCCAATTGCGGTCTCTAGGTTGTGTTGGGGTGTGATTAGGTGTATACTGACTTAGATTCGTTGTAATT
>JAQRGC012089014.1:0-14014 GCA_028659135.1 Plantago lanceolata
AGCACTAGAAAGGAGACTGAACAAGAGCATAAATAATCAGCCCACACCATACAAGGTACATACGAAACAACCCATCGAACAAAACACAGTGCGGGTGCTCCTAAGGTCGTGATTGGTTTTGCCAAAACACGTCGAAAACACGCTTTGACCGTCCAAAACACAGCGCTTGGTTTGATTTGGAGCCTGCGTTTTTCGATTTTGGGGCTGCCCGAAAATTTTTACTTTTTTTACTGTCTGTATTCGAAATCACCGTTGTGGCTGCGATTTTCATCCACTGGTACCCCCCCCGGATTCGAAATCACACCCATGCATGTGATTTTCAGTTTCTGTTCATACCAATTTTGTCCCTCTGGAGCAACACATATTACATACATTGTCCCTGCAAATCTAGATCTAGATTGGGAGGCCATATAAATAGCTCCCTTGTTACGTACTATTCTTCTTCTCCTTCACCAGTCGAAGAATTTAGGTGAGACGATTTCCTTCTTCAATCTTTGAATTCATTCTTCGTCAATTTCTGTTTCTGGGTAACTTACACTTTGTTGGTCTGAATCAATATGCAGAATTGAAGAAGCTCGTTGTTGCGTGTTGAATCAGGAAGGTAAAGTTGTTGTTTCTTATGGCTTTTTCTTCTTCGTTTTTATGTTTGTGAATGAGTAGGGAATGTGACAGGTTTTGAGCATTTATGATATAAGAATGTTTGTCTTTTGATTTTGTTTTGTAGCATTTATTGTTCAGAATCTTTGTTAGAGTATTAAAGGCATGAAGTGAATGCTCATGTGTGTTGTTAGTTTAGCTTAGTATAAGTATGTTTTAGTCATCATTATGTAGATTCACTGTTGCTAATGATGCTTAACAGTATGCTTAACCCTCTATACAGTACATGTAGTAAGCTAAAGTTTTCTTCGTATTTGAAGATGAATGATGATGACAGGCGTGTTGGTTTGCTGCGAACTTACTTCATGATTAATTTAGGGATGATGCTTGCATTCTTTTGGTACTACACTAGACATGTTAGAGAACGAGTCATTCGTAAGCGTAAGAGAGCACGTAAGTATACTATCAAAGGCAAAAAAGGCAGTCAGAGAGCATATATGAAGAGATTGACATTGTTAAATGATGTCGACTGTAAAAACTCGCTTCGAATGAACAAATCATGTTTTTTGTCTTTCTGTAACTTACTGGCTGATAAGGGAGGATTGAAGAGTTCTATGCATGTTAGTTTGGAGGAAAAAGTAGCTACATTTCTAGCTGTGATAGGGCATCACACAAAGCATCGTGTAGCTATGTTTGCGTTTAGACGATCTGGTTGGACTGTTAGTATATATTTCAATCAAGTTCTGCAATGTGTATTGAAATTGCATAAGTACCTTCTCGCTCCTCCGGTCCCAATTCCAGATACATGTGTGGAAGAACCTTGGTGTCACTTTAAGGTATGATTTCTTTATTTACTTACACTGTGAATATTTTGTATGAATCGAGAAATTCATGTTGCAGTGACATAAAACATAGTTATTGTAAAACTGCAGGGATGCTTAGGTGCTTTGGATGGCACCTACATTAAAGTGAAGGTTCCTGTTACAATGCAAGCAAATTACCGGAACCGCAAAGGGTTCCTATCAGTGAATGTGCTTGGAGTATGTAACCCTGATATGAAGTTTATCTATGTGTTGACTGGATGGGAAGGGTCTGCTGCGGATAGCCGAGTATTGAGAGATGCAATGCGGAGGGAGACATATGCTTTTTCAGTCGAAAGAGGTTCTCAACTTAGTAATTCCAAATGTCATTACTTTTGGTATATATAGTTTAGATACTGACCATGTGAAGTAAATATTTTGTTCCCAGGAAACTACTACTTGGTTGATGCAGGGTATATGAATGCCCCTGGTTTTCTTCCTCCTTTTAGGAAGACAAGATACCACATCAAGGAATGGAGTAATTGTAACATGCAACCCAAGAATGCAAAAGAGTATTACAATTTGAAACACTCACAAGCTAGGAATGTTATTGAAAGAGCGTGGGGATTGCTGAAGAAAAGATTCGGTATTTTGCGGGAGCCATCGTGCTACCCTTTAGATACGGCTAATGATATCATATTAGCCTGCTGTTTGGTGCATAATTATCTTCGAGATATTGCTAGTGATGATCTACTAGAGAATGAGAAGGAATTGCCAGTTGATCCGTTATCTGTTAACAATGATGATGAGTATGAGGACTTTGAATATGTCGATGATGATGACAGTCAACCAATTGATGTGTTAAAGAAGTGCCCTTTGTGGAAGCAGTACCGTAGAAATCTTGCCAGTTTAATGTTCCTGTGGTACAAGAGGCGATATATCCGGAGGAATAATGGAAGACGTAGAACACGTACTTAGTGTGACATCATATGATTGCCCTGTTTTCTGGTTTTCAAAGACCTATTATTGTTTTGATTCGTGTAATATGAATGCACGTACTAACGAGTGACAATTATGTATTGCATTTTGGCTTGTTTGTTTTGTTTGACAGTTTGATAATTTAATATGCTAGATTGAATGTTATGATTTGAATACTAGTTTATCGTGAAAGTTATTAGGCTTCGTATGTTTGTCACGTGTTATTTTCCTTGATCAATGTGAATCCTTATGAATTGTTATACTTTTGTAGATGTTGATCGATGACGAAATGTTGGCCTTTGATAGTCAGTTCCAGGAAAGCCAATTTGGTGATTTTCATGTGCCTGAAACTCAAATGCCTTTCACAGAAAGTGATCCAGCAAGTGCTTATCTTGGAGATGATTTCAATTGCTTTCCTGGAGGCAAATGGGTTGGTGCATCGAAACCTGATGCGACTCCATTCCCTGAAACTCCATCAAATGGTCCAGCTGTTATTGGAAATGCTAAGACGAGGAAAGTTTGTGCTACTAACCGGCGTAAGAAGAGTGCACCGGTGAAAACTAAGTTTGCTAAAGTTCCTGATCCACCTACCAAAGAAGCTGATGAAGAGAAAAAGAAAACAAGAAAGTGGAGAGATTGTGAAAAAGAGGAGTTGCTTGTTGCTATGCGTAAAGCGAAGAAGGCGGGTTTGAAAAGTGATCAAGGTTTCAAGTCCGGTGGTTTAAACTTCTGCAAAGAGCATTTGGAGGAAAAATTCCCTGGATGTGGAATTATGGTAACTCCCCACATCACTAACATTGTCAGGCAATGGAAGGATAAACATAAGGAGCTATTGCTTATCAAAGGCCGCAGCGGGAATTTCTGGGATCACAAGAACTTCAACTTTTCTGAATGTCCAACTGACCTTTGGAAAAAATTAACTAAGGTATGTTGCTGTATATTTTTTGGTTTTATGAACAAGTTCATCGAGTTTTTCAATTATTACATGCTTATAATGAATTACTTATGTACGTATGATTATGATTTAATGTTGTAGTTGTGATTCAAACAGGACTTCCCGAAGATGGAAGGGCACAGGTGCACTTGTTGGCCATATTTCGAAGATTGGTGTGAAATATTTGGAACAGACATTGCTACTGGAAAATACTCTAAAGCTTTTGGTGAAGCTGCTAAAAAAATCTGTGCAGCTGACAGACTTGGTCTAACTTCTGAAGAACTTGGTGTTGACTATGAGTTGGGGCCAGATGATGAAGAGGATGAGGAGGTTGATCAACCTGAAACTCAACTTGAAAGTGACACTGAAGTTGAGAAAGATGGTCTATCTCAGCCTGTAAAGAAGAAGATACGATCACACATTCCAAATATTGTTGAGGGGGATGTAATTCCTAAGAGAAGAAAGATCAGAGGAGTTACGGAAGCTGATGATGCTTTCTTCGACATGATGGATGGTTTCATTCGTGTCAGTAACGAAGCATTATCTAATTTCCAAGCTCCCCGTAATCAGGGTACAAGTTCAGTTGTCTTGGAAGATGTATCTCAAGAAATGGATCAACTTAACCTTGCTTTGAATCGATACACCGGCCTTACTTCTGACTATAGGGTTATGATTGGGCTAAAGCTATCAGCTGACACTAATTTGAGAAAATACTTCTTGAAGATGTCGGAGACGGACCAGTACACTTATCTCAGCCTCCAGCTTAAGGAGTTGTCTGGGAGTTCTGATGTTTAAGGTTGGAACCGAGGTATCTTACGAGATCATCCAATGGACCAGTGCTTTGGCAGTCCACTAAAATGTTTTGATAAGAACTAGATATTTTTGATTATCTTGAAAGCTTCGTATCGTTTTGGTTATCTAGTTCTACATTAGGATTGAAATGTTGGATGATGAATGTAAGAGCTACTGTGTTCCACTTCTTTTGGTGTTCCTTTTAATGAATCTTTTTTCTATTGTGTCACTTTACTTGTCATGACTTCATATTTCAGAGCAGCATGAACACATTATCTACTGCAAATTCTTAAATTCATTCAAGCAATCCCTCTTCACTTTGTTACACATACACTGGAAAATTAAATGCATGAAATGGAAATTGGAGAACATAGACAACAAACACAAGAAGCATAAAAGTTTATGTGGCAGGGATTGTGAATTAGGAGAAAATCAATTCTCATTTTTCCTTCTTAACAGTGATCACTCCAATTTCCTTGGATTTTTTCTCCTTGTCAGCTGCAGTATTAGTAGAAGATGAACCTCCAGGTGAATGACAAGTAAAATCCAGAATTATCTTTCTTTTTGCTGCACTTTTTTCTGCACTTGCTCTTCGACCTGCTAACCATGCCTCCTCCGTTCCAATCTCGAAACCAGGGGAGCTCAGTGTTGGGGACGCAAAGTGTAGACCTATTTGAGCAGATGGAGAACCAATACCAAGATTCCACCCACCTGCAGAGGGGCTGGAAGTGTTGCTTGGAACATGTAGTAGTGGAGTTTTTGGTGAACCAATTGAAATTTCAGGAAGGCCATTAAACCTCATGACATTCATCATCCTCTGGTCAGATGACTCAGTAGCAGAACTGATCTCAAGCGTGTCGGAAGCATATTCTCCATGGTAGCCATCGAAAATAGTAGCAAGATCTTCCCACATCGGATCAGCGACGAGAAAGTACCAAGAGCACCTCTCGTCTCTCTGCAAAATCATATTTTAAGTGTATTAGATTTTGAAAATAAAATTCCCAGATGAACACTATAAAAAATATGAACGCAATTATGAATCCAGAATTAGCACTTACCCCTAGCAGTTTCTCCCATAGGCAGTCGTCGCCATCGAACTTGTTGTTAACGAAGTCGTACTTCATCCCCGGCTCATCCATGATCCTGTTAGTAACACAATGCCTCTCATGTAGCTTCTGGATCACTTCAACCACCTCGTAAGCACAATACTCTTTCTTAAACTTCGCATTCAAAGCACTTGTGACAACATCGACTCCGTAGTCGACATGAATTGGCCATCTCCAAAGATCACGATCAGTTGCCAATCTCATCAAAGAGTAAACCACAAACTCAACATGTTCCTTGGGGAAACTGCTCTTATAGAAGATCAAGGACTGAGCCTTAAGAGCATTCTCACCAAGAGTAGGAGCCATTTTTTTTTTTTAATATTGTAGTTATGAATTGTTTGTTGAGTGATTTTGCAAGTGTAAACCACCTTTATTTATAGACATGCTAAAACATATGGATTGGAGTTAATGTCCTCAACCACCATTCGAACTACCAAATACTGTTGGAACGATAAGATTTAGCGAAAGTATTGATTTCTAAGTTTTTTCGTTCGACCTAAAATAACATGTCAATTTATACGAATATTTGAGTTCAGACGGTAATTCCATGCAAATACGATCTTCACTTTTTCATTTTTTGCTTTCAAAAGTCATACGATATCGTATAAAAGAACGATAAATACTTCAAACGTATGACCACATATTCGACAATTGCGTACTACAAGATAATGTATCGATATGCTAGAAGTAAATACGTAATTCTTGAGTTGTTGAACCTCAATTTATTGTGGTAAGATATGATTTACCACATGCACTGAAATTCAAACTTCTGCAAAGAAAGATTTGAAGTAACCATTTTCCAAGATTGAAGAACACTGTTGTGATTTTCAGTTTCTTATTCCAACCATAACAAGTACATATCATAACTTCACAATTCAATGAATGTTGCTCCATGTTCTTCACTGTTTTACTGCAGCTTTCAGACAACAATATTAGAGGTGATTGTTATATGAACCATAAACATTGATCCAAAATAGAGTTGAAGTTTCTGAACAGAATTCAGATACAAATACCAAAACAAGTAGACATACGCATTCTAGAGTCATTTCAACTTGATCATACAAGTTCAGCATAGCATAAAACATAACAACATAGTAGATGTAGGATTAGCGATTATACGAAATAACTTAATCGAATTCCTTTGGTACGAACACAAACGGCTTCCCTGTGCCTTTGGGTGGAGACCCTTTCAAGATATGGTACTTCCCCCACCACATGGTTGGAACTTCCATCATGAATCCCTTTGAGTTTTCTGGATCAAATGGAACAGAGCGATCGAGAGGGATCTTAGGCTTCACTTCTTCATCAATGTACCACCTTTCACCGTAAAGTTCCTGCCTCCGTATCTCCTTCTCACCTTGGTTTGTGAAATCCTTATGCATTTCCTGGCCTATGTAATGAATATCCAATGCTCTAAAAGGCTTGTCAATTACAGGGATAACTCTTGGTAGCCAGTAAGAGAAAGCTTCCTTCCCTATCTTCAACTCCCCAGGTTTCCTTATGATCTCACAATCTTGCATATACACACGAGCAATCCACCTGTTGTATTGATTAGCATTAGCCCACATATCATCCAGTTTGTCCTCACTTGTGATTGGAACCAAGCCACCTGGAAGTTCAACATCATAAGAATGGAACCACATTCTAGCAGGGAGCAACACATTTGGTATGAGCACCATTTGAGTGAACATGAACAATTCTGGGAGCTGGAAATTATCTGGATCAACATTGTGGATGTAACGAACCATTCCACCTTCGTACACCACTTCTTCACCACCATTTACTCTCGTCCACCTCCCACCAATATGAACCTCAATGGACCTGAGGTGAGCAGGGTGACCTAAAAGAACAAAAACATTTAAGTTAAGCATCATAAATCCTAGCCAGAGAACAACCAAAACCAGATATGAATCATACACATGCTACTTTTACAAAGACAGAGCATTTGCATATTAAAAGGTTGGAGCATAGCAAAAGCACCATGATGAAGTTACAGCTTCACATTCATTGATTTTACACCTTCACCATAGGAATAGGCATGACCAACACAGTTTACAAGTTGTACAAAGTTCACATTCATGAAACTGTTATAAAGACAAGCATGAAAAGAGTAAATATAAACACTTGAGAAGAACAAATATGTCCAACCTCGATAGGGAAGTCCTTTAAAAGGGGTAAGAATTATCACCTAAATTAACACACTTCAATTTCATTATTCGTAAAGAACAAGCATATAACTGCTAATGTGAAGCTTAAGAATAACAAATTTCAACAACAAGACCCCTAAATTTTACTTCTTCTTTTGTCACATAAAACTCAGTTCAATACTAACAATGCCAGTTCGATCATGGAGTTTAAATCAAAGCTAAACAACCTTATCTATACCTTCTTATACTCTATTAAAGTTCATAGATTATGATTACAACAAAAACCCCTAAATTCATACAAAAGCAATCATACAAGGTTAAACCCTAAGTAATTGAAACAGTACAGGCTACTTAATCAACTGAAGAACAAGTTAAAGCTTCGAACAAAATAATGTAACACAATAACAAATTACAGAGAATGACAGAGCTAGGTGCCGAATCAAATACCCTTTGGTTTTCTTGGACCTTTGGTTGGTCCTCGTCGGAGAGGGAAAGGTGTCCCTGGTCCTGTTCCATTTCCTTTCCGCCCAACCACCTGACCTTTCCCACCGGAAAATCCACCGACAGCCGAAGAACCTGCAACATCCGTCGCCATTTTTTCTTCTCTCTTGAGTTACTGTTGTTGCTTTTGAGAAGCTATGATGATTATGAGTAGTTGTTGTAATATTTTAATGAAGTGAGATACTGTAAGTTGTCTGAATCTGTCCTTTCATTTGCCCGTTTTTGGCACCAATTGTTGAACAGTATGATGAGTGCATGGGGGATATTTAGTAGATTTTCCTACCATATCTCTGTTTTGTCCTTCTTTCCTTTGCAGCAGATTAGTTCTAATATCATCATTTCCAATTTGAATGATTTAGGGACTTTATAATATAAAAAGAATTTTTAAAGTTTACTATAATGTCGCTCGATTGTTCGTCTACGACACGTAATTGTTTCGATTACCCGCTTTATTACGCGTATTACAAATGTAAAAACTACTAAACTATAACTACTCCCTTATAATTGAAATTACTTTTATTTTCATCTCAATTAAAGTTTGACAAGTGGCAACCAATTACAAAATGATTTTGTAGTATATATAGTACCTAGTGATATAATGGAAAGATTCATAACTTTTCATCTTCTCTAAACTTCAATATAGCCAAAAAACCAAAAAATGCCTCCCCCTAATTGTGGTTGTGGAATTCCGTCAAGGTGCTTTTGCTCTTGGACGGACAATAACCCCGGCCGTCGTTTCATCAAGTGTAACACGACCATGGTAAATCTTTCTTGTTTTTTCTTTAATGTTTCTTTTGGAAATGTTTTAGTAGTAATATTCGATCTTCTAACTATATGATTTGTGAACTTTTTGTAGCATTGCGGTTTTTTCGATTGGGTGGATCCCGAGTTAACCGATCACTACAAGGCTCTCTTTCGTGAGTTGCTAGGTAACCAAGAGGACTTGCACCGTGAGATTTTGGAACTCGAAGATGACAACAACGCGCTTCGTGAGTTCATAAGAGCACGAATTGTTACTAGGTCCGAATCATTGGACGTGGAAGTTGATGAAGGCGAGGATCACTCTTCAACTTCAACGGAGATTGAGTCGTTGGTTCGTTCCACGAAAGAAGCTACAAATGAAGAAAAAACCAACGAAGTAAACGAACTCATTTGTGGTGACGAAGTAGTGATTCCAATTTGCTTTTTCATGGTCATCATGTTTGTCATTGTTGCTACGATTATGTGCGTGGGGTAGTATTATAGTTATTAAGACTTTCAAGAAAGCGCAATAACTAGTAGTATATGCGCTTTTTAAGTTTATTGTCTTTCAATTCCGAACATTGTACTCCATGTAGGTGTTAAGTATCACCACATTTTCCCATTAATGGATACTTTGTTGTTAAATAGTTGTTACATTTTATGACGTTTGGTCAATATCGACTACCAATCGATTTCTCAAAAAATGGACCGGTTCACACATTTTGTGTTACAAAACATATATTATACATTAGTGTGACATCATATGATTGATGCAAGTAGGTTAAGATTTTGGAGGGAAAGCAACTTATTGGAGGGAAAAGTGTTCTTCGAAGGACATTTTCCCTCCACAAATTGTCTACTATGCTTACTACATAAACCCTAATCTAAAAGATGAAAAAATACATCCTCCACGAGCATAGTCTTTGCAAGATACAAAATGTCACTAATTAGCAATAAGAAATGTGATCACGAGGTTGTCGAAGATTGCGATTGGCATGGGGAACATCCCGGTCGAAGATATGTGCGGTGTAGCTTACAAGAGGTTAACTTCTAACTTGTACTTTTACTTCAATAACCATGATTGTGAAAATATACAATTTGTTACTTACAATATTTAATCTTCTTTTATGTTGTACAAGAGTAATGGTGGTTGTGACTTCAAGGATTGGATTGACCCGGAGGCACCGGAAAGGTACAAGATGGTCATTTGTGGACTCATGAATGGTCAAAAGCTACTTAAGACAATGAACAATGGACTACGCAAGAAAATAGATAAGGTGGAAGGTGATAAGAACAGACTAAGAGGTAAGGTTCAGGAGCTTGAAGCTGCTCAACAAGCCAAGAACGAGGAAGATGTTGCATGATCTGCCTTAATCCATATGCATTAGTAATGTCATTTTTAAGTCTAAGTAGTATGAATGTATAAGTAGTACCAATCCAGTGTTACCATATGTGGATGCTGTTATGCTCGAGTAATTTATGTCTCCATGTTTCAATTTGTGCTTTGAATTACTCTAATGTCGATACTTCGACGATTTACGGTTTTTGAGTTATTTGCGTAACATGTTGTAACTTCATTCGATAAAAGTTTGAACATTACGTACGCATGATTTAAGATTTCCTTTACGTATTTCAATTTGTTGTTTGTCTAATAAGATTGAACCTCATATATATACGATACAAATATAGCGAACTTTTACAATAATATACGATACATACAGAAGGGTCTAATGTTAGTCAAAGGCTAGTAATAGTTCACTACAATCAATCAATGTGTAGGCTAATGATGTCCTCTACTAACTCATATCAATCACCTTAGCAACTCTCTGCCCTTACTTGTTGAATTGAACAAAATTTTGCACTCCCAACACAGGTCATAATAACAAAGATTTCGAGATTGGTTTTGCTTCAATTCTTCAACCACTTCCAACTCATTTATTGCTTCTGTAGTTGTACCTCTATATATATCATACTCTTCCTTATGTTCCTTCATCAAATCTCCAACCATATATCTCACATATCAAACTAATCTTCAGCAACAAATGGCGCAACACAACTGTGGCAACATCCTTGTTACGAGGATCAACTGGACTGTCGGTGCACCGGCGAGGCGATATCTTGTGTGCGAAAAGTTCCAGGTTTCCTCCTGATTCTTCATCTATTTTAAAACTAATTGGATTTACTAACGCCAATGTTTTTTTATTACCCAAGTTCTAACTAAGTTTTTCACCTGTGCAGGAAGAAGGTGGTTGCTGTCACATGGAATGGATTGATCCCCCACTCATTGATCATTACCGCCTCACCATGGTTGGTTTGATCAATGATCACGTGGCTATACAGAGGGAGTTGTATGCGCTAAGAGCTCTTGTCGACCGTCTCCAGAATCAAATGAATAATCGTTATGTTCTTGCTCTTCCACGACCAGGGATACCGGTTCTCAATGCGAACATGCTTGGCCTTAACCTCAATGATGTCCCTGGAACCTCTGGATCTCATTAGATGTGAAGAAGATGAATCTCCAACACCACCTGCTTTTAATTTCCTTTTCTCTTATCTGTTTAGTAGTAAGACTGTGGCGCTCTGTTTTGGCTCTAAGTAGTCTTGTTGTTCGTAGATAAACTACTGACTTTCGGCTGCCATTTTCAATTTAGGCAATGTTTCTGTAATTTGTGTTGCTGTGTTGCTTTTGAATTGAATGAAAGTGTTGGAGATTCATGTTAACTTACAAATGTTTTTTGTCCATTTACAATTTAAGCAACTAGTTCATTTTCTAGTCAATTTTTTAGGATGGTCATTTTCCCTAAATTATATGAACTAGACTTACAGTAACCGTTAGATCATCCCAACGGATATAAAATCAACGATTTCTGCTGCTCTACCAAACAATTTTACCAGGAAAAGCAGCTACCGTTAGATCATCAACAGTGTCTTCATAATTAAAGGTGTAGATGAAGTCAACAACTTACTCTGACCAAATTAGATATGTCAAATAACAATATAGTCCCTTAACTAATTGGTCATAAACATTTACTTCAAGTCAAGTGCGTTCAATTCGTCTAGCAGGTACGCGATTTCTTCGTAATCCTTATAAACATGAGTTCGTCGGTCAATTTTTCATTACTTAAGTACACAAATATCTCAAACGGCTACTTGTACTTCTCTTCTTCTGCAAACCCACCTCATTTTCCCCAAATTGAAAAACCTAACCCTCCAACGGATCTTTCCAATCATGAGTTCCTCAAGTCGATCAACCGCAAGGAAACAGACGAGGAAGTGCGATTGTGGTAGAGTTGCTCCATTGTGTATTGCTAAGACGAATGAGAACCCAGGCCGTCGCTTTTGGGGGTGTTACAACTATCCTAATGAGGTATGTATCCTTCGACATTCTTCTTCTAGTTACTTGCAATTTCTGAATTATGTGACAGTTGGTAAAAGTGTTTAAGTTTATGATGATCTGTGGCTTTAATTTGAGCATGATTTTTGTTTCAACTTTTACAGTCGGCTATGTGTAAATATTTCGTTTGGAAGGATGACGAATTGATTCAACACTATAAACATGTTATCTTGGTTGCTTGGAATAGTCTAGAGCGGCTGACTAGGGAAAACGATGATTTCAAAAACAGAGTTGCATTACTTGAAAGGAATTTGAAAGATGCAAATGATAGACTAATTACGATGGAGTTGAAGGAGTTCACTTTTGATAAGAAGATTGATGAGGCTAAGACAGAACATCTTTTAACTTTGAATGCCTTGAAGAAATGGGAGGAAAAGAATGTATCCAAAGAGAGGGAATTGGAAGAAATTGCTGCAAGTTTGGAAAATATAGTAGTTACGAACAGGGGAAACAAAGGGAAAAAGTGTCGAGACATCGGGGTGGTGATAATAACTGTGTTGTGCACTTTACTAACACTTGTTTTAGTTGCCGTAATGCAGAAGTAGTAGTCTTTAATGTAGAGGAATCTGTAGTATGTTATGTTCGTGATCTAGCTCGACTGATCCTTTATAATATTCATGTCATTGCAAATTATGATGAAGGTTTCGTACTTTACATAACTTAATTATGTAAGACTTTGTACCCGGAAATGAAACCTTTATATCTATTCTATTATCGCTTCCATTTACATGTTACTTACGATCTAGCAAACTTTTTTATAACTTTAACAACTACTTTACATAGTTGCTGATTTACACATCTTACTCTAAAGCGTAGACATTAATTGTAAACTTGCATTAATACACTACAATCTCATAATGAATTTGGAGGGAATTCTCCCGCCAAGTTATACAACTAGTAGTATGTACTTGTGTTCCCACATGGTACTATATAAAGGCCAATCATATTAACTTCCTAGTTAACCTAGCCTCCACTTTTGACAAGCACCATGTCTACCTCTTCTGCCCAACTCTCTCCTTCCCCAGAACCAGATCTACCTGTTCCAAATCAAGCGTTGATGCAGCCACCACTTCCAATTGCCGAAGAACATCCTCACCAATATGATGGCCTACGCCCTTTCAGAAATGATGTGCATTGCCATTGTGGGGTGCTGACTTGGACTTCTCACGAAGAAAATGACCCACACAATCCAATGCGAGTGTTTAGGAGTTGCCGGAATTACGAGGTAAGCCATTTCTGACTTGTAATTTTTTCATTTCAATATTTTATTGTATGAACACTTGCCTTATTTCGTTGCCTTTGGTTATTGAAGAGGACAACAGGATGCTCATTCAAGGAATATATTGAGCCTGCTCTTCCGATAAGGTACGTTCGAATCATCAACCACCTAATGAGTCTAAGGAGGACAGAGTGGCTAAGACATAGATTCCATTATAATGAACGCCACAAACTAGAGTTTGAGTTGGAAAGGCAGCGGAAAAAAACCAGATCCTTGAAGAAGAAGCTGAAAGATCTGTCGAATGTCAATCGCAAGAACGATTCAACCCCCGAGTTGAACTGAATTTCTATGTTTTCTATCTTTCAGTAATGTTTTCCGTACTACTTAGTTATTAAAAAATGTTGAATTATGTATCACTATTATGCAACTTTTATAAGTGGCATTGCAAGTCATCTTCCTCTTTCAGATGAATAGTAAAAGTTGCTAACCTACTATTACGTTTTTGCTGCTGTTCAAAATCGTGTTTTTACTTACTTTTCCAGTACCAATTCTGTCCTTTAAGGGTTATTTCAGTAATAGCACCCTTTTTTGCAAATTAAACCATCAAATACACATATATCACATGTTGAACCAATCAAGTACATGTATTTTAAATACACCCTTCACATGTTATTTGAACAACAAACCAATCAATGTTTTCTCAAATCACATACTAAAAATACAACATGAACAGTCCCGGGCAGCTCCTAGAGGTGATTTTGAGCGTTGACCAAAAACGCGTGGTGCAAGAAAACCAATCGCGCTC
>JAQRGC012089108.1:0-10364 GCA_028659135.1 Plantago lanceolata
GCGAAAACTGAAAAGTCAAATTCATGGAAGTAGATGTAATTAAAACATCTAACATGGGAAGTATGTGTAATTGTTTGAATAAGAGGGATAAATCTGTAATAAAATTGAATAAAATGGGCTTATGATGTAAATGACCCAAAATTAAATAAACAATTGTATTTCTATACCACCACGACGTCCAACTATTTTAGCGTAGATTGCATTTAACTACTTCCCATCGACAATCACCATCAAAAAATGTTTTTGCTAACATCTTAGTATCGTTTTTCAGATTCACTTTCTAGAAGAAAACAAATCAAGATTATAATTGGCACCATTTGTGTGCGAGAGAGGTTGTTAGGGAGGGGGAGAGGGGGCGAGTATTGTTAGGCTGTGAAGGAAGTTTGATGTCATATGATATCTTTATGGTGTATTTATGGTGTAGTATTCAATGCCATTTTCTAAAATACCATCTATGTAGATGAAATTAGTATGTCTATATTCACTATATCAACTTCAAATGTCTCGATAAACATGATTTTTCAGTGAAAGTCTACGTGAAGGAGTAAATGCATTATACACCTAAAATAGTTTGACATCGTGGGGTATAGCTAATTGTGGCCTCGTGGGTTGTACTTATTTATTTAACCCATGTCAACCTCAATATTTAAAAAAATACTCTATCTAATCATATAATTACAAACGTGAATGTACCGACGAAGACGAACTTCAGTTTGAGAGCGGCTTTATTGTGGACCGTGAGTGATTTCCCTACGTACTCTATGCTTTGTTGTCCAGATTGGTTGGACGACATTGATTCTTTTAGGTTACAAAATAGTGGAAAATAATCTTGATTTGATTGTCATCATAAGTTCCTCCCTGATGACCACCCGTTAAGAAAAAGATCAGTTCCCGAGAAAATTACACAAACAATACTAAACTAGTTAAAAATGTACAACTAAGGCGATATACTATTTTTTTTGGCACAAACAATAGTACTAAACTTAGTAGATTTTTTCACTCATCATATTTTGGGTTCACTTATTTCATAACATTAGCAATTCCACATTTTTATTACATGAGTTCATTGTTCATTACAATGAAACTAAATCCAACTCCAATACTATTCTCATGATTTCAAAAATTTGCATGAATAATGTTAAATACACAAAAACAGAAATAGCCTAAAACTATAACCCATCAGTTTATAAGCGGTATTTACTAACGTCAAATTTTATTGAAATTATCTATATTTAACGTGATTCCATAATGTTTTTAATGTGTTTAAGTAGGGTTTAAGTTTTGTTTTCTATATTTTCCACCCATTGAGATCCTTAATTAATTTCTATGTAATTCAAGCCCAGAGTGTGTTGAGTGAAAAAAACTGTCAAGTTTAGTATTGTTTGTGCCAAAAATATAGTATAGCACCTTAGTCGTAAAATTTAAACTAGTTTAGTATTGTTTGTGCAATTTTCTTTGAAAAGAAAATAAAGTAGAGACGAAGCAACCTTCGAACTAGTGCACACCAATTTGCTATCATTGAGCACTTGCGTTACAAGAAGGTGACTGAAATTGGTTGAGGAAAGCACAATGGTTAGATTAAGAATAATTACGGATGGAAGAAGCAAAGTATCTTGTGGAATTTGCCTTATTGGAGACATCTTCGCATACGTCACATGTTGGACGTCGTGTATATTGAGAAGAATGTGTTCGAGAACTGCTTCAACACCATTGTCAAATACGCAACAGGACTCAGGATACCATTAAGTCTAGGGAGTAGTTGAATTATTTGTGTAAGAGGTATGGATTGTTAAAGAAGAATGATGATGGCAAGTGGCCCAAGGCATGTTACACATTGGATATGGACGGTAGAGATCTTCTATTTGATGGATGAAGGGGTTGAAGTTTCCTTACAATTATGCCTTGAAGTTCGCTCGGTGTGTTGATACAAATAAGACAAAGATGTACATGACGAAAAGCTACGCCTGTCATGTGTTCACGGAGAGACTTATCCCGGTGGCATTTCGGAAACCGTTACCTAAACCCGTATGGAGTGCTTTGACCGAGTTGAATTTATAATTAAAAAAATTATGCACACGGATTGTTAAATTTGAAGTGTTAAAAACGCTTCAGAAGAACGCACATTTAAATAATCACCAGATCAAACACATTTACTACCGGACCGGACTTGCCCAATCGGGTTAAATGGGCCGTATAGTCCGTGGCACAAAAATAGAAAATCCCTTCAATTCAAGTATTCAACTCGAATCACCCAAAATCTCAAACCCGACCGAATCCTGATCCTTTTACGAGATAAACCCTAAACCCTAGAAACCTCCATCTTCTAGACACTTCTCTCCTCCTGGTATTAAATCACGCACACACACTCACTTCCTTCCCCTTCCACAAGAAACCCAATTCCACACTTCACTCTCATTTCGATTCAGAGAAATGTATCGATTCGCAGCCAATCTCGCTTCCAAAGCCAAGTCTGCAAAAATCACCACCCAACAGGTAATCGATTTGCTCACATACATCATTTATCCGCTCTTATTTGAGTTTTCTAGCTGAGTTTTAGTAATGTTGTTTTCATTTTGCTGCGATTTCGTCCAGATTAACGGCAGATTAGGCTGGAGCAGAAACTATGCGGCAAAGGACATTAGATTCGGAGTCGAGGCGAGAGCTTTGATGCTCAAGGGTGTCGAAGAGCTTGCCGATGCCGTCAAAGTCACCATGGGTCCTAAGGTATCAATCGGCTCATAATTTCAATGCTGCTACTTGATTTTGTTGTTGTATCAGCTTCAGATTAAGCAAACTTTGCTGTTAACTTTCAGTCTGTTAGTTATTCATCATTTAGGTTTCAGTTTTGTTGGTAAATGTTCGTGTGAATGTCTTATGATTAGTATTTTCTTATGCAAGGCTATGTGAATATGAGGTATTAGTGGGTGTTGCCATTTTGTGTTGTTGTTTTTGGTGATCTGCTACTTTTAGATTCATAAGCTTGTTTGTATGATGGATACTAGTAGATCACAGTAAGCTTTAACATAGACACTAGTGAAATAAAATGTTTCTTAAGCTTAGTTTTGTTGATTATGGTATCTCTTGTTATGATGTATTAGAACTATTTTTATGAACTTTTCAAAGAGTTTGGTGATATAGTAGTGTTGTGTGGTGCTGAGAAATGAGTGAATGGTTTTATGGTAATAGGGGCGTACTGTGGTGATTGAACAAAGTTGGGGAGCCCCGAAAGTGACAAAGGATGGTGTTACAGTCGCAAAAAGCATTGAATTCAAGGACAAAGTCAAGAATATTGGTGCTAGCCTTGTAAAACAGGTTGCAAATGCCACCAATGATGCTGCTGGTGATGGTAAGTTTACTGTTCTCTTCATTAGTTGGATTTATTTTTGTTCGTTTCATCTTTTGGTGATGGTTTTCGTTAATATCATATGTTCAACTTGTGTTTAGGTACAACTTGTGCTACAGTGCTTACCCGTGCAATATTTGCCGAAGGCTGCAAGTCTGTAGCAGCTGGCATGAATGCCATGGATCTTAGACGAGGCATCACCATGGCAGTTGATTCTGTGGTTACCAACCTGAAAAGTAGAGCGAGAATGATAAGCACTTCCGAGGAAATTGCACAGGTTTGCTTATCCATTCAAACTTTATCAAGAATATAATTTATGCAATCTAAATTGTTATCATTCTACATATGCAAATAGGAATTTAGAAAGATTTATATGTCTTTTGGTTTAGTGGCTTTACAATTCAAGCAGATGCTCTAAAAGTTTCAAGGCAGTAGAAATATACAGACGATTTGCTAACTTGCTAATTATGTACATGAAAATAGCTTTTCTTGCCTACTCTTTTACTTGTGAGTCTTATAATATTTGCATTTTTTAGGTTGGTACAATTTCAGCCAATGGAGAAAGAGAAATTGGTGAGCTGATTGCAAAAGCCATGGAAAAAGTTGGCAAAGAGGGTGTCATCACGATCCAAGTAAGTCATGATTGTTGGTGAATTTGTTACCGAGTTTTATTTATTTACTCCTACTTGTGCGTTTGGTGGTAGAGGGATTTTTGTTGCTACGTGAGTAGATTTTTGTTTTGGAGGGAGGGGTTGTAAATTAAGACTGTTACGGAATATATCATCTTGAATCTCTAAATTTGGATTCTATATTTAGAATGTTTGCTGAAAGTACACGTACTAATTTTCTTCTTAGCATGCAAACTCGCATCGTTTGAATTTGAAATATTGATTTCCTGTCTACGCATCTACTATTACCTTTTAAGGAAAAATGTGAATATAAAAATATAAATCCCTACATATACAAGTAATTCTACCTCAGTTATTCGCATTCCACATTTACTGCCTTGTGGGAGATTTTTACCCGATTTTATTTCTTATGTTTTCAGGATGGGAAGACATTGTACAATGAATTGGAAGTTGTTGAGGGTATGAAGTTAGACAGAGGGTACATTTCCCCGTACTTCATTACAAACCAGAAGAACCAGAAATGCGTAAGTTTCTAGCTGATACCGTGATCTTGGCAAATATTCCTCTTCAAATCTCCAAATCACTGATATCATAATTGTTGGTTATTGCAGGAACTTGATGATGCTCTAGTTCTGATTCATGAGAAGAAAATTACCAGCCTAAATGCTATTGTGAAGGTGCTTGAGTTGGCTGTGAAGGTAAATTTTGATCTCTACATGGGAACAGAGTTTGTTCATGTTGGGTTTGCATGTAATATAATGAATATCCTGTGCAGAGGCAAAGACCACTTCTGATAGTCGCAGAAGATGTGGAGAGCGAGGCACTTGCAACTCTTATCCTTAACAAGCTTCGAGCAGGGCTAAAGGTACCGGGTCTACTTTTTTCAATGATTGAATCTTATCCTATAGTATAACAATGGGCCAGTTCAGCACTTCAGCTTCACTTTATTTTTGCCTGGATGATATGATGCAGATTTGTGCTATCAAAGCACCTGGGTTTGGTGAAAACAGGAAGGCTAATTTGCAGGATCTTGCAGTTCTAACCGGAGCCCAGGCAAGTACAGCTTTATAGTTTATAATATGCTACAGCTAACGAGCTAGACAGTTTTTGTTATTTACTTGATTTATTCTATTTTTCCAATCAACAGGTCATTACTGAGGAGCTTGGAATGAACCTAGATGATGTAGATTTGGATATTCTAGGCTCGTGTAGAAAGGTGAGTTATGTTTACTTTAAAAATCTGACGTTTCCCAAAATGATTCACCTCCACGCTCACAGTTGCATTGGAAAATTAAGTCACTTTATTCTCTTGAAACATACTTTTCCTTGTTCCTGTGTTATTGTAAGATATGCTTAATGGTAATGATTTAAATCTAATATTGTTACAGGTCACAATATCTAAAGATGATACTGTTGTGCTTGACGGCGCTGGTGAAAAGAAATCCATCGAAGAAAGATGCGAGCAGGTTTGTTTTCCTGAACATACTGGGTAGTTAGCATCTAGTAGGGATTTATCATGTTTAAGAAACTTATGGCCCGTTACTGATTGTTTGTACATGCAGATTAGGAACGGAATTGAATTGAGCACTTCTGATTATGACAAAGAGAAATTGCAAGAAAGACTTGCAAAGCTTTCTGGTGGTGTGGCTGTACTAAAGGTTTGTGTCTTTCTGTTATAACCTGTGTTTATTTAACTCATAATACAACAGCAAGTGTGAGTGCATAAAATTTAAATTATTTCTTTTTCTGTGGGCATTTTCAGATTGGAGGAGCTAGTGAAACTGAGGTTGGTGAGAAAAAAGACAGGGTGACAGATGCTTTGAACGCAACTAAGGCAGCTGTAGAAGAAGGAATAGTTCCCGGTATGTTGAGTGCTCATGTTTTCTTTATCATTGTTATAGTAATACGCGGAAAGTAGCACTATATCTGTTACACTGAATGCAGGAGGAGGTGTTGCTCTACTATATGCATCAAAAGAACTCGACAAATTGCCAACAGCTAACTTTGATCAGAAGATAGGTGTTCAAATCATTCAAAATGCTTTGAAGGTTTGCTGCTTGATTCCACTGAAACTAAACTTAATGTACTTTTGACCTCTTAACCGGGTTTCATGGTATATGAAGTCTGAAACACAAACTTCTGTATTTGTAGACACCAGTCTATACAATTGCTGCTAATGCTGGGGTTGAAGGTGCCGTTGTTGTTGGCAAGTTGATGGAGTCGGACAACCCTGACCTTGGATACGATGCAGCTAAAGGTACGTCAAAAACTATTTGCATTTAGCAAAAGTTGGAGAGTATTCTTGCATGTTTGAGCTTTTTGTAGTAATGCATCCATTGGAACTTCCATTTAGGCTGTGTACGTAAACCATTCTTGTCATGAAATACTTTGTTTTCCTTTGGGAACACCACCACGTACATGAATGATATCATATACTAAGTGTAGGGAAAGATGTGGATTTCTAAAACGGTATAATCTTGTGTTTATATTCAAACAACTATTCTGGAATTTCTTGGTATAATTGGCACTTTATAGTTTATACCCAGTAATGTAACTTCTGTTTTTGGTTGTTGGTCTTAACAGATCAGTACGTTGATATGGTTAAAGCTGGAATTATCGATCCATTGAAGGTCATCAGAACTGCCCTAACAGATGCTGCCAGGTGAGAGAGCTGAGACTTCAATTTCCATTTCTCGTAACCATGAAATCTATATGAATAAGATGACTGATGGCTAATTGTTTTGTATGCAAACAGTGTGTCCTCTCTGATGACGACTACAGAAGCTGTCATTGTGGAACAACCTAAGGAGGAGACAGCCGCACCAGCCCCTGGAATGGGTGGCATGGGTGGAATGGATTATTGAAGAAGAGGACAATGAACTGATATTAACACCTTTTGAACTACAAAAAAAATAAAAAACTTCAGGATTTTGCTGTTCTGAGATGAGCCCAGGCATTCTGTATTCTAGTTCTGAGATGAGATTTGACATATAAAATTGTACTGCGTAGGATTAGGATGAGTCAAGTTATTATTGAACATGAACATTTGGTTGGCATTTTGATGATTTCTTGGCTGAAAACATTCAGGATTATTTATGGAAGAATCATTTTTGTTGAATTTTAAGTCCCTTGTAGTGTTTTAATGGTATGTTTATTGTATGCTTTGCTAAAATATGAGTTTGGTATGGCAAAACTTTTTTTTTGGGGGGTGGGGAAGGCTATCATCTTAATTTGGTGCAGTTTTTTTGGGGTTAATTCATTCCATTTTTTCGTCGTGGCAGCCGTGGAAATATTTTTGGGTTTTACAGGATTTTCATTTTTTTTAAAGCTAATAAACATTTTTGAATCTTTAAATTTTTTTGGGTGCAGAGCAAACAATTTGATAGCCTTAATGCTCCCGTACGGGTCACAGGCAAGCACGACCAAGCCCAGCAGGTTACAGTGTGGGCAATAGAGTCTATAAAGCTACTTCATGTATTGCATACTGTCGATGTGGGATTTTTTTGTTCATATTTGGTTCTTTTGGCTTCATCATTTGCTGGTCTCCACAAGCCATTAGTCTCTTATTTGAGTAACATATGCTTATCAAACACTTGCGCATAATGAATTTGCTGAAACCCTGTAGATCTATAGACATGTTTATGGGTGTTAATTGAAGTAAAACTACGAGAAAGAGCGAGTTATAAGGGCTGAAAGAGTGATAGAAGATGCAATATTTGTAGTTCAGAAAACATTGGTTTGACTGCTCCTAGTCCTGGGTATGCTTATACTTGAATTTTCGGAAGCTAATATATAAGAAGAGATAGGAAATCTGGACACGTAGCATTGCCATAGGGAGGAGGAAAGATGTCATATTTGAACTCTGGCAGGCACTCATCAGCTTGAAAGCACATTCTTAATCAGAAACAGAATACCTCATTTTGGTCATCTGCATCAGATTTGATGATGTTGATGCTTGGTTTCTAGGCCATAGGTTGAAACTGTGTAAGACTTAAGAATAGCAGTTATATGAGTATCCATGGTTTCTACTTTCTAATTAACTTCTTATTTGCTGTGTTTTGTGTCTTTGATGAGTCTGCAAATGTAACTTTTCACCGCAATATAGCACCGGCTCAGTAACCAGAACGTTATCTGGCTTATTTATCAGAAAACAGATGCAATACGACTTACAAACTTTCAAACTCTTTTGTGTTATGAAACTCACTGATGAGACTGAAACAAATGCTATGTTGTTCTTTTGATCCAGTGTAACAACTATCAAGTAACTGCAACTCTGCAAGCATGGTTTTGATACAGTATAAGGTCACTACATTACACTCTGGAATCAGTACAGCACCATACAAATAGAGGAAAACAAGTGAAAGACAACACAGTAGATGAAGTAAACACACATCTAACCCCTACATGCCCAAACAAAATACAATACCAACTCAAGGGACTCATAAAATCGAATCATGCTTCAGTGGCCCCGCTTGGGTTACATGCTAGCACAACCCAACCCCGTGATATAAACAACGTAAAGATAAGCAATTTTAAAGTAATTTCATCTATCGTGAGTTTCCAATGTGGGAGATTCCTTTCTTTGTTTACTCACCTGCAACTAATTGTTTTTCTTAACCAATACGATGCTCAACCACCAACATCTATGTACCAAATATTCATACACAATGAATATAATGAAACCTGCAATATGCGTGACAACTTAAGTTGGAATACTTGAGGGTTAATTTAACATGTTAACCGTAAGTTGAGACAAGCCCCTAAAAATGACCACTCTAGAAGTGTAGATGAGATGCCTAGTATCAAAAATGTATTACCTCTGAGAACCAACTCCTACTCAAGCATGACAAACACCTTACTTACGTACAAGGAAATCACTAGGCATATACCAATATTCTCCTTTTTAACATCCTCACCTGGCCAAATTGTGGCGAATTCATAACTAAATTCTGATGGGTTTAGTAATTACTAGTAATAGGTTCAAAGGGCCAATAGTTACTTGTAGTATTGGCACAAGCCATGGTTTGCCATTTGGTTTGGTCTGGTGTAGTTTGACCTTTCTTTGTTGAGTTTGCAAACTGTCATGGCCGTCTAATAAGTTGATATGACTTTTCCTTTAAATATCCGTACTACAGAAGATCCTTAGAAAGATTGAGATGAAAAATTGACTTGTCATGATTATTGCATTCTCAAGTCTGAACGGAGTAACAAAGACATACACATCAAATTATATGCGCTACCTTTGAAGACTACCTCCTAGGCTTCTACTTATGCAACAAAAACACCGTGCACCGTATAATTACCACATTGGTAGGCTTCATTGGTTTCCTCATTAAACTCATGAATGTGACCAATATCATCCTTCTAATTAACATTCTCGCCGTCTTTAACATGACACTACACTCCCCCCACCTCTTCAGAGCTAAGAGCAATGCACACATGCCTCCCTTATGTCCCCAATGTATTTATCGGTGATATCCGTATAAAAAATACAATGGACAAACCTTTCTATGCATACACAAAAAAAAAAATGGTGGGGTTGGGGGAAGTCTATCATCTCCACCGTTGCGATTTTTGAGTTTATTCCATTCCTTTTTGAACGTGCGATGGAGTGGAAGGTATTTTTGGTATTTTTGGTTTTCAGATTTGTTTGGTGCAAAGTGAATTTGAAAGCTTCAATGCGCCGCTTGGGTTACAAGCTAGCACAACCCAACCCCGTGACATACAATGGAGCGATAAGCAGTTTTAAAGTAATTTCATCTATCGTAAGTTTTCGATGTGGGAGAGTCCTTTCTTTGTTTACTCACCCGCAGCTAATTGTTTTTCTTAACAAATAAGATGCTCAATTGACCAACATCAAGTTACCAAATATTCATACATAATGAATATAATGAAACGTGCAATATGCGTGACAATTGAAGTTGTAATACTTGAAAGTTTATTTAACATGTTAACCGTAAGTTGAGACAACAACACTAAAAATGACCACACTAGAAGTGTAGATGAGATGCCTAGTATCAAATATGGACTACCTGTGAGAACTAACTCCTACTCAAGCATGACAAATACCTTACTTACAAGGGAATCTCTAGGCATTATACCAATATTTCCCCCTTTTTAACATCCTCACCTGGACAAACTGTGGCGAATTCATAACTAAATTCCGATGGGTCCAGTAATTATGTGTAATAGGTTCAAAGGGCCAATAGTTACACGTAGTATTGGCACAAGCAATGGTTTGTGCATTTGGTTTGATCTTTCTTTCTTGAGTTTGCAAACTGTCATGGACGTCTAATCAGTTGACATGACTTTTCCTTTGAATATTCGTACTATAGAAGATCCTTAGAAAGATAGAGATGCAAAATTGACTTGTTCATGATTACTGTATTCTC
>JAQRGC012090243.1:0-11644 GCA_028659135.1 Plantago lanceolata
TAACATTGATCTGAGTTAAACCCTGGAGGAAGTCCGTTCTTGTAAATGATCTAAGGATCTCATTTCATTTTCTTTTGAAGTTACTATGACATTTAGTTTAGTTTTCCGTAAATAGGTACATTGATGTGAAGAATATTTATAGATTTTTGCTTCGCCTGGTTCAAAGTTCAAACAGTGACCGACATGGTTGGAGAAGGAAATTTCATCAGTTTTTTGTTCTGAACTTCTAATCATGTGATTCAGCCAGATTTATGATGAATGAGAAGCTCGGATAACTTCCGAATCCGATGCATTGCTCAAGTCTGTAAGTCTACAGTTCTTAGAAATACTAACCGTCTTGTGCAGTTACCGTTCTTAGAATTTCAATACATGTTTCTACATGTGAATATTTACCATGCAATAAGGATTTGAGTTCACTTAGATTATGCATGTAAAAGAAAACATATGTTCAAGCTTATGCATGTAAAAGAAAACATACATATAACTCAGAGCTGAATGGTGAAAAAGAAAAGGCGCACACATGATAATCCATAAAAAAGACAATCCATCACAAAATCTCAAGCAAATTCAAAGAAATCATCAAGCACGGCATAGCCTCATACAAAAATGTTGAGGTGATGCTTTCGACAGCAAAAATTTCTACCAGGGTACCTAATGTTTAAAAATTAAAATTAAGACGGTTAATCAATAGTCAGACGGGGATATAACGTCGTCAATTTTCAGAATCATCTTAACAACTTGAGTTGCAAGGAGAATTTGCTGTTGTTTCCCAATTAGTGTCTCGAAGACATTCTGCTCTTGCATGTCGTTTGTGCCAACGTCGTTGCAATCAATACCACAGCATGGGTTATCCTCCTGAAACATCATTTATTCATATTTAACAAGAATGTTGAACAAAGTACCAATCCATATATGGGTGGGGAAAAAGCGATGTAAAACGCAGAATAGGCTTAAGATGGGGATAACAGATAAAAATAGCATGGAAGAAGAAAGGAGCAACAGTACCTTAATTTGCTGAAATTTAACAGCAGATAAAGTTTCAATAGGCTGAAGACCACTATTCTCTGCCAGAGCCTTGGGGATAGCATCTAACGCTTCTGCAAATCCCCTAATTGCATACTGTGGAGAGCAATATGTAAATATTAATCAAACAATTCTGAAAATAATACAATAGTAGTACAAGAGGAAAGGTTGAGTTATACCTGCTCAACTCCTGGGTATTTGTCAGCAGCTGCTTCTACAGCTACGGAGCAAGAAATTTCAGCTGAACCACCACCATACACAATAGAGTTGTTTCGGATGAGATTTCGAGCAACACACAAAGCATCATGAAGGCTGCGCTTGGTTTCTTCTATCATCATCTTATTACCTAAAGTATCAACAAAAGAACAAGGTGCCTCAATGTATAGCTTATATTTAAGCCTGTACTAGCATGCCCAGAAAGTATTAGAAAAATATGTTCTCCCATAGCTCACAGGCATTTTAGCGATGGCTCACAGGCATTTTAGCGATGGGAATCATAGTCTCAGGTATCTACTGAATTAGAATTATGAGTAATCACTGAATTACAATTATGAGTAATCCACGTGAAAGACAATACAAAGAACAAAATGAATAAGATGCAAACATTCACTCACCACCACGTATGAATACTGTTACTGCTCTTGAGTTTGCACAGTGCTCAATGTATATCATTCGATCTTTAGTGGTGCCAAATGCTTTTTCGCGTACTAATCCAGCCTACAATGCAATAACACTTAGTCAGTGCATTAAGATCATGAAAGTCATGGAATAGCACCAAAAAAAACAGAAATATGATACTATAAATACAGAATAAAGAAAGAAATAATGCACATTTATTTATACAAATAAGTGGTTGGTGAAAAACTTACATTGCCCAGTTTCTCTGCTGTCAACTCTTGAAATCTTGGCACAATTCTTCCACCTAAGATAAGAAATAGGAAATACAGTAAGGAGATGTGATATACTGCAATATTGAACCGATAAATAAGCCGGGTTGATACATACCTGTAGCTATGGCAATCAGCTCTAACTCTACGCCACCAACCCATCGGATAGCAGGTAAATTTCTATGCATTAATAAGTGGTTTGCCTCGTCATCAAAACCCCACTGGCAGATAACTAAGGTAGCACCAACATCCTGTCAAAAGTCAGAGTTGTTATTCCACCAGGCACTAAGCAAGTAAGCATACACAAACACACAGGTATGACCGTACGAGCAGAGATGTGCGGAGGCCTCTAAGATTCCACGGTAAAGAATAAAAAAAGATGATCAAGACATGAATTTATGTGGTGCACTAAGCTCAGTCTAATAAATCAGTGAAAGATTGAAAATTTCAAAATCCATCTCTAGTTCCTGGTCCTTTAAAAGGCTTCAGGTGTTGCCACAATATATGTTTAGAACAAGCAGATTGAGAATTACCTTGCATTTTTTAACCATATCATCGAAATATTTCTGCTCCTGTTCTCGCAAAGTTTGGAATTTTTCCACTGTATCAATATCAACCTTATGCTTGGTCTTTGGCTTCGGGGGCTCAAAAGGGCAGGTCAAAATGGCAATTTTTGCATCCTCAATATGCTTTGGCATCTGTGGGTGACTCATATCTTTGTCGACAATAATCCCATATACTAGTTCAGTATCTTCAAGCTTTCCACCAACTTTTCCCTCGACTTTGATCAAATCTAAGTTAACATCCTTTCTTTCAAGATCGGCCACAGCAAGCACTGCTTTTACAGCAATCTCAGCCATACTACGCTTGCATCTATTCACGCTGCAAAGCAGAGTTGAAAGTATTAGATCGAGCAAATATGATATAAATAATTGCAGAACGATGGTATAGATTAAAAAACTTATTTTCTAGACAAGGTGCATAAGAGGGGGAAGTAAGGGGCCGAACTTAGGAAGGCAAGTATCCAGTGTTAAACAAAACTACATACTAACAAATAAACAGAGTCTTGTCTATATGTTGAAGCCAGTGAAAATGAGCACCTTGCCAGACTCTAAAGGCTTCATATTATTTTCTACGGAGTGAACAATAATATCCTAATTTACAAGCAACAAGCATATGCCAGGACGAGGGAAAGAGTAAATAAAACATCATAGCAGCCAGTACTTACATCTTGGAGGATAGCGTGGTCATACATGTCTGGATCAGAGGTTCAGTATTTGTCCCATCAAATTCAAATTTATGGGCTATGCTCTCCAAATGCTCAAATGCGATTTTCGAAGCCAATTCATATCCTTCTGCAATACGAATAGGATGGATTCCACGTTCCAATAGCTTCTCAGCTTGTTCAAGGAGTGCACCGGCCATGACAACAACTCCAGTTGTTCCATCACCAATTTCATAATCTTGACTCCGTGACAACTCAACCATGAGCTTCGCAATCGGACTGTCAACATCCATCTGGTCCAAGACCGTCGCGCCATCATTTGCTGAAAGCACAAACAACCAGTTATTATAACTTATAAGAGAATCATCTAAATCAATTTGTTCCAGTCATGTTTTCATGTCCACAAACCACAACATGCAATTTCCTCCAGCATAATAACTAAACCAGGACCAATCATACAGCTAAAACAGCATCGAAATCGAACCGAATCAATCATTCATTTCTTCTTCAAAATCCAAGTGCATAAATCCACCGAATAATCTCCCATCATATTACACTCAATACTACTACTGTATCGAAAAGTCGAAAACCTAACGAAGTAACAAAGTACTCAACATTCAGATTCAACTAATAACCAAAACCAAATCTAAAAACTCCAAACAATGATAACGAATCATAAAACTTCAAATTCACAAACACTAAATCTGTAAATCAGGCGCAGGAAGCTTACTGATGGTGACGTCACCGTCTGGACTCTGAAGAATCTTATCCATTCCTTTCGGGCCGAGAGAGGTCCGTAGAATCCGAGCGACAGCTTTTCCATAGCCGATGTTAGCCTTCTGGGCATCGAGGCCGCGTAACCGGGATTTCTGCTCCTGTTCCCTAATGATTATGAACGGCCGGCCGAATTCATCGATGGCCAATGACATTTTTCACCAATACGGGTCGGATCTCAGGCGGATCCGATCGGAAAAGTGGTAAATGGAGATTGTGTTTCAGTGTAGTAGTTGAGGAAGAAGATGGGTTTTTGAGGTTTTGTTTTGATTTGCCCTAGTCAGTGGCAGAGTCGTAATATGCTGCTTATTTCAGGGGTTGTTTGGTAAGTGAATTTATGAAAATTGAAATGATCGTATTATAATCTCCCGCTTCTTTTTCGATTCTCTCTCTCCGGTTTTGTTAGGTACAGTATATTGCAGTTTGAGCTGCCGTCGCTTGGAGTTAAAAGTGGCGTTTTCTGTGTGCTTGAAAACCCGTTTATACTTTACAACAATTTGTGACTCCAGTTTTATGGAAAATATATATTTCCACACTCCATACTTTAGTATCGACGGTATCGTGTTAAAGGGAAAAAAAAGCTAATTGAGTAAAAATGAAAGAAATATTATTTTCATTTTTTTTTTCTTTTGTTTCCGTAGTATTGTATGGTAAAATTTATTGTTAAAATTTCAGCCCAGGGTGAAAGTAATTCATGTGTCTAACCCTGGTTCGCTCATAGTAACGTTGATTTTGCTAATAAATGAAAAACGCAAAGTGGGTGAAATATAAACAAACAAAAGAAATCTGGACTAATATAAAATAAGTACAAATTCTTAATGTTCGTAATTCAAATGTGAATGTTGTGCAATTTTCAAGTGTGAATTACGTGCAATTTTTAAATGTGTATTTCATGCAGATTTCTTGGGGTTTTTTTTTTCTCTTTTACTGGCTCAAACTTAAAGATATTGTTTATATTAACGTTTATTGGCTAAGATGATAATAGACTAGCTCACTTAAGTAAGACCTTTATTCAAAGAAATTGCAAACTCTTTTTCTTTACTCTCTTTATACCGTATAAATCAACATGATAACCACATTATTTGATCAACATCTCTCTCATTGTTAATACTTCATAAGCATGGCATTTTAATATACAAAACGTGTTGAATCCACATACATAGATTAGCGAACATCACATCACAATTTACACACTTGAAGAAAACAAAACAACAAAATATTTCGGGAAAGCATAGAAATGGTAAACCATGATCAATTTAGTAATAGGGACTAAGGGAGAAAAAAATAAATATATAACTATTTCATATTTTAAAAAGTGCATGGGGTATGTCACAAAAAAAAAGTATATGAATAGCATATAAAAATAATACAGGGTTTAACCGATTATTTATGAACAATATAGACGGTTAAATAGAAAAACCTACTATTAACGGTAAAATCCATCACCGTAAACCACCACCATTGTAAACCACCACCACCACCACCATCGTGCACCATTAATGTGAACAACTCCAAATTGGAACTCTGTACGTAACAGAGCTCCGATCCGGAGTTGTTGGTTCAGATCATGTTCGGGGTTGTTCGGGGTTGGTTCAGATCATGTTCGGGGTTGTTCAACTGTGATATTTTAATTATTATTATTACTGAAGACGAAGAACAATAAACTTCGGAAAGTTACGGGCGTTGAGCATTACTCTCCGACGTGAGTCACTACTTTTTTTCGATCCCCAAAACTAGTCAAATGTGCGCGCAACACATAATAAACCAATACCATGTACCCTTTTTTAAAAATGGTGCCCCACACCCCTTCTCCAAAAACAGCGTCCCGGACCCTTTTTTAAAAGTGGTGCCTCACACTTAAAAATACCATCTAGTCAAATACGTGTCCAACACCTAAAATTTAATGGTCCTTTTTCCCCCTTTAATAAAATGGTCTCCATTTTCTAGAGGGACTTGTGGTGCAAATTCCTGACAAAGGTGATGGTAAATTGTAACTTCATCACAACATGTCAACATTAAATGGGATAAAATGGGGGTAAACTATTTTTTTAACACTCGACATTATATTACTTTGTAAAACTAAAATCAATAGTTGAAATGTAACGCATAATCCGATATCCACCCTATGTAATTTGGGGTGAATTAAACAATTTAAAATGTAGCTACCCACTAAAACAATGTAGATGGACTTTCCTGCTTGGATTCAGTTACCTGAGCTTGATTTACAATACTGGTCGCCTGAGGTAATAGGGAAAATTGCTAGTTCAGTTGGTAAGCCGTGTTATATTGATAAACTTACGGCTAGTAAGGAGCGATTAGCCTTTGCGAGAGTTTTTGTTGAGCTTAAGGCTGGAAATAAGCTGTTAGATTCTGTAAAACTAATTAGACATGATGGTGTTGAGGTTAATCAACGTATTGTTTATGAAGTAAGACCCTATCAGTGTTTTAAGTGTTATAAATTTGGTCATAACGCTAGACAGTGTCGAGGGGTGAGACCTGAATGGATTGCTAGAAGGGAGGATCACATTAATGAAGAGGAAATTGGGGCATCAACAGGTAGGAATGCAGGGACTGAGGTTACTACTCCTGAGGATGTCCAGGAGGTTATTGAGCAGAGTGTTGTGGTTCAAGATCTTGTGGATAAGTCTACTGTTGTTGGGATTACTACGACTGTGGGATCTGTTGTTTGTGACTCTAGAATTGTGATTGATGGCAGTCAGATAATGGGCGCAAATACAGCTTCTGGTAGTACTTTTACAGGGATTGGTGTTGCAGATAGAGTTGTTTCTACATGGAGGGGACAAAATGGTAGTGATCTTACTGGTAGGATACCAAACACTGCTGATGGTACTATGGTAAGACACTCTGAAAGGCTCCAAAATAAGAAACAAACTGGGAATGGTTATGATGAAAGGGATTGGCAGGTGGTTGGAAATAGAAAGAAGAATGGTAAGCAACCAGGTGCTGGGAATGTGCAAGGCCGAGGAGTAGGAGGAGCACAAGGAATAATGAGGGGGAGACAGTCAAATATTTCCAATGGATAGGTCCCTGAATATTTGTGTGTGGAATTTAAGGGGGTTGAATGCCCCTTTAAATCAAAATGCTATGCAAAAAATACTTAGTGTACATAGTTGTAGTATAGGAGTTATTCTTGAAACAAGACTTCAAAACGCAGGTTTGGAAATTTTGGAAAAAAAGCTGAGGGCTGATTGGAATGTGGAGAGTAACTGTATGTTGGGAAAAAACTGTCGAATTTTGATTGTTTGGAAGCCGGAGGAGCATATTGAGTTACAGGTGGTCAGAATGACTGGCCAATTCATTCATTGTATTCTTCATACAAGGGATAAGCAGTGGACTAGTGAGGTTACTTTTGTTTATGCTATGAACACTCAAGATGAAAGATTGCCTTTATGGAGGGATATGCAGGAGATTGCTAGGTTGAATAATGGGCCTTGGATGGTGGCTGGGGATCTTAATAATGTACTTGATAGCAGTGAAAAGTGGCATAACTTGGCTACTCCTGTGGTGGTGGGTTCTGAGCTTAGAGATGTTCTGGATTGCACTGGGTTGGAAGACCATAGATTTTCGGGACCAATCTTTAATTGGACAAACTCACACACTTACTGCAAATTGGACAGAGTTCTTGTGAATAGGCATTGGTTTACAGCAAATGTTGATTCAGTGGTGGAGTTCCTGCCTCCTGGGGTGTCTGATCACTCAGCTAGCCTCATAAAGGTGTTTAAGACTGATTTTAAGAAACATATTCCATTCAGGTTCAAGAATATTTGGGCTAGTGACCCTCAATTCCCTCAGTTGGTTAGTCAGGTTTGGAATCAGCAGGTCCATGGTTGCTTCATGTTTCAGTTGGTTACCAAATTGAAGGCTCTTAAGGCTGAACTTAAGAAACTCAACAGCATAAAGTTTCAGAATCTTGAAATGCAGGTGGATCAGCACTATAGGGTGTTACAGCAAGCTCAACAGGATTCTTTTGGTAATCCATCCAGTCACTTGTATAGGAATAGAGTGCAGGATTGTAGAGAATCTTATATGAATGCGCAGGAGTTGTATAATCAAGAGCTGAAGCAAAGGGCCAAGATTGATTGGGTCCAAGAGGGGGATCAAAGTAGTAGGTTGTTCTTCAATCATATCAAAGCTCAAAGGAAGAGAAACAACATTCATATGCTTACTTTGGAGGATGGTTCTCAACTGACCAACATGGAGGATATAGTGGCACACATTTTGCATTTTTATACCTCTCTTTTTGGAACTGAGAAACATGTCTTTCCTATTGATAACAATGCTTTCTCTTTTGGTGATCTTGTGACTGCAGATATGAACAATGAGCTTTGCAGACCAGTTGAGGATACTGAGATTAAGGACGTTTTATTCTCCATGAGTGATACTAAAAGCCCTGGGCCGGATGGCTTCAATGCCTGTTTTTTTAAGAGGAGTTGGAGCATTACTGGTAATTTGGTCTGTGCAGCTGTTAGGGAATTCTTCCTGTCTGGGCGCATTCTAAAACAGATTAACACCACCTCTGTAAGCTTAATTCCTAAATCCATTAATGCTTCCATGATTTCTGATTTTAGGCCTATTGCCTGTTGTAATATAATCTACAAAATAATTACTAAAGTTATGGCTAATAGACTTAGGGATATGCTGCCATCTATTATAGATCCTTGTCAGAATGCCTTTGTAAAAGGAAGAGATTTATTCCAAAATATCTTCCTTGCACATGAACTGATAAGGGGATACAATAGAAAGAACATTTCCCCTAGGTGTATGCTAAACATTGATTTAAGGAAAGCCTATGACACTATTCATTGGGATTTCCTTAGATCAGTGCTAAGAGGCTTTGGCTTCAATAATTGTTTTGTAAATCTTGTTATGACTTGTGTTTCCACTGCTCAGTTTTCTTTTAGCATTAATGGGGCTTTGGAAGGTAATCTAAAAGGTAAGCAAGGATTAAGACAGGGAGACCCTCTTTCTCCCTATCTTTTTGTTATTTGCATGGACTATCTTGCCAGGTTTTTGAAGTATAAAGTGCATGGAAATACTGATTTTAAATTTCACCCTAAATGTCAAAGAATTGGTCTGACCAATATGGTTTTTGCAGATGACCTGCTCTTATTTTGCAGAGGAGATGCCAGTTCTCTGTCTATTCTGGAGCAGGCTTTGAGGGATTTTTATGGAATGTCTGGGCTTGAAATTAATCATAGTAAAAGCTCCATTTTCTTAGCAGGTGTGCAGGTGACTGTGAAGGCTACACTACAAAGAATTTGGAACTTCAGGGAGGGCTCTTTTCCTGTGCGTTATTTAGGAATTCCCCTCAGTCCTAGACACTTGAAACTCCATGATTATAATCCCCTCATAAATAAGATCACCTCTAGGATTCAGAGTTGGACAGCTAAAACTTTGAGCTATGCAGGGAGATTGCTACTGATTAAAAGTGTGCTTAGGAGCATCCAAGGTTTTTGGTGTAGGATTTTTCCCATTCCTATTGGGGTGGTAAATAAGTTGGAACAGATGTGTAGGAGTTATCTCTGGTGTGGTAAGGATAGTGGCAAAAAGAGTCTGGTTGTTTGGGCTCAGGTCTGTCAGACCTATGATAGGGGAGGACTCCAGATAAAAAAGGTCCTGATCTGGAATAAAGCTTTATTGTGTATGCAGGTGGTAAGCTTGGGGGACCTGAATCAGCCAAGAACAATTTGGAGAGACTGGGTGGGTAAGTACAAGCTGTGCAATTTAGATATCTGGTCGGTTGAGGCTAGAGTTTCTGACTCTCCTTGGTGGAGAAGATTGATTATGCTAAGAGACAAAATGAAGGAGTTTGATAATTCTTGCTCAAGTGCTATTATTTTGTCCAAAGGTAAGAAGGAAGCTTTGGAGTGGTGTTATAATATCTTTCATAAATCTGCTCCTACTGTCTCATGGTGTCAGCAGGTTTGGAATGGTATTTCCCTTCCTAAAGACTATTTTCTTCATTGGTTATGTGTGCATGGTAAGTTGGCTACTAAGGATAGATTGTACAGGTTCAAGTTACTTTCTGATAATACTTGTGTTTTTTTGCTCAAATGAACCTGAAACTATTGATCACTTATTTTTCGAGTGTGATATGTCCAGACAGATCTTTAATAAAATGATGCAGGGTGTTGGACTTCAAGCTGGAAATAGTAGGTTGGACTATTGGATGCAGATGTTTGCTGAATCAACCAGGAAAAAATCCATTCCTTACTTGGTTAGAGCTGCAGTGTTTGGGGCCACCATTGTTGGGATTTGGAGAGCTAGAAACCTGCTAATTTTTCAGGGGAAAAGGAAACCTGTTGGGGTCATTTGTAGAGAAATAGCTTCTGAGGTAAGTATAAGGTGTAGGTACAGGTATAAGAATAAAATGAACAGATTTTTGAAGGGAGTTTTGGATAAACTTGATCGAATTTGATTTGTTTTTCTGGGCTCTTGACTGTTTTGTGGGGAGTTGTACAGATTTTCCTTGTGATTTTGTCTCTAACTGGGAACCTAGTTTTGGTTGGTTCCTTTGTTTTTGCTGTCTTGCTGTCTTGCAGAGTTTTAGTGCCTGGCTTCCTTGTTTGGGTGCTTTAGTAGTAGCAGGTATCTTCTCTTTGCTTGTTCTCTTCTCAAACCCCCGAAAAGAGATCCAATCAATGATAAGGACCTGCCAGATGCTCAGCTTGACTGGGGGCCAAAACACTGACAACCACTTTCTTGCCGGTGAGTACAGTCACAGTTTGTAAACTGGAGCTGGAATGAAGAGGTAGGAAAGTGCTGCACCTTTTGAATCTTTGGGAGTTCTGTAGACTTAGATTGTTTGTCCAGTGTGAGATTTATGCCAGTCACAGATTTATCTGGAGCTGTGTATAGTCTTTTTGGTTCTGGTAGGCATTGATTGTACATTCATGAGGTCTAGTTCTCTAGTCCGTTTTTTCCTTTTCTTGGGGCATGCCCCTCGTACTCTTTGTACAGACTTATCTCTTTTGGGTTTCTATACAAGTTTAACTTTCTGCAAAAAAAATGTAGATGGACTTTTATACCCTCAATTTTTTAGTGCACTATAGTGTACATCTGTCGATGTACTCGTAGTAAATTACTAAACTACTATAGTACTAGAATTGCATCGCACCGAAGTGTACCGAGGGAAAAAAAATATCATTTCATCTCCACTTTTAAAGCGTCTTCGATATGAAAGTAAAAGGGTGCTACTTAATTTATTTTCTCTACATAATGAGTCAATGTGACTGAATTGAATTATTTTATCTACATAGTTATTTTGTGGTGAATGCACTCACCCCTAACATCTGGTTTAGCCGAACCATGTATAGGCTTGGCTCAAACGCAAGAAGAAAAACAGAATGTTAAAAAAAAAAAAAAAATGCTGAATTGTAAAGGTGGGAGTAAAGAAAAGGAAAACTTAGAACACTCATAATTCGTTTCAATGTTTTTTTTTTCATTTATTCATCAATCCAATAATTTGGAACACAAGATGTAACACACACCTTTTTATTTATTATTACACTACATGCATTTTTCTTTTTACTTTTTCATTTTTATTACAAGTTTCTTCAACTAATTCATTGATTTAGAAGAAGAAGAATGAACCAACTGCAACACCAGCCGTCAAAGTAGCAACACGAAGTGCAGCAGCGCCGCTAGAAGCCGGTGCAGATGCTGGAGTAAGGTCAGGGAAAACTCCTGCCCCGACAGGGCCACCAACAGGTGC
>JAQRGC012091597.1:0-13084 GCA_028659135.1 Plantago lanceolata
AATGGGTTTCTTTAAATGAGAAGGTTGCTAACTTCTTAATTATCGTTGGGCATCACATGAAGAATAGGCTAAATATGTTTGCTTTTCAACGGTCTGGTCACACGGTAAGTATCTACTTCCACGAGGTGCTGAAGGCCATTCTTCAACTACATGAGCTGTTAATTGCAAAACCAGAACCAATTAGCCCTGACTGCAATGAGGAGCCATACAAGCATTTCAAGGTAGTATGTTATGACATTTGGGCATAAATTTATTACATTTTGATAGCTTGTACTTAGTAAACTTACCCTACTGATCTTACTTGTAATATTTGCAGGGCTGTTTGGGGGCACTTGATGGAACTTATATTGAAGCTACCTGTTCCACTAAACAATCTGCCTGGTATCGGAGCAGGAAGGGTAGTGTTTCCATTAATGTTCTAGGTGTATGTGACTTCAACATGAGGTTTATCTATGTGCTTAGTGGATGGGAAGGGTCGGCAGCGGATGCAAAGGTGCTGTCTGATGCAATTACAAGGGAGGAAGGAGCATTAAAGGTTCTTGTTGGTAAGCTACTGTATGCTATGGCAGTTCTGTTATTTGTCAAAGTATGCACTATTGTCTTGGTTAATTCTCTGATTTTGTTGTGACATCAATGTAGATAATTATTACTTGGTTGATGCTGGATATGGGCATGCACCCGGGTTCATGGCGGCTTATCGTAGAACTCGTTACCATCTGAATGAATGGGAAAGGGGGGATCGTGCGCCACAGAACTACAAGGAATTCTTCAATTTGAAGCATGCATCAGCTCGAAATGTAATTGAGAGGACTTGGGGGCTTTTGAAGAAAAGGTTCTCTATTCTGCGGTCTCCCTCACTCTACTCCCTCGATACCCAGAATCACACCATATTGGCCTGCTGTCTTCTTCATAACTTTCTCCGAAACCATGCCCCAGATGATATGTTGGATGAAGAAGATTCATCTTCTGATGAAGAAGGCGATGAGCCTCCACGTAGAAGGGCCAGAACTGGACAGAGTCCAACTGAGTTTGTGTCGCTAATTGAACTTGAGGAGCCTACGTGGGTGGACTTACGAGATGTGATGGCAACTGTCATGTACACTCGGTATCGGGAGTATTTGTCCATTCGTAGGAGGCGCTAATATTTCTTTCATCGCTTGTTGTATCTGTTGCTGTTGCTTGTGTGTTATGTATGGACAAGTTTTCTGTGCTGTACCAAAATTAAGTTGATCTTATTGTATGAGAATCTACGGTCGTAGTTGTTTTTGTGCTTATGTATCCGTGCTTACGTCTTTTCCTGTTTCCCTGTATCATGGATATACTTGAGTTCTGTGGAATGATATTATTCTGACTTAATCAGTTTCTTTACATTGTTACATGAATAGGTTTATATTTCTGTTCTATGTTGGTTGAATAAAAGATTGCTGTAAGGACGCTTGCTATGAATGTAGTACTTTTTACCTTCTGTTATTGTGCTGCAGGTATGGAGGATAAGAGCAGCAGTACGAGCAATGGTGACATGGAGGCTAGTTCCAAGAAGTCTCTGCTACTCAGCCAACTTGTTGGGAAAAGAAGCACGCCGTCAAAGTACAAGACAAAAGGTGCTCCTCACTACTTTACTCAGCCAGAAACCCCATCTGCTTGTATGGTTGAGAATCCGGCTGCTGTTAAAAAAGTGAGGAGAAATCAGACTGCATTTGCAAGTGATCCAACACAAAAAAATGCAGCAGCTGCCGTTGGGGGTAAGGCAATTGGAGCGAAGGCATCTGGACTTAAGGCTAAAAAACCAACAGCCCCTAAACCAAAAAATACTGACCGAGTGCCACCATCCTGTAAAGGCAAGGGTGTAGAAGATGCTGGTACAGCAGAAAAACAACATCATGGAGAGCACGCTAGTCAAAATGTGCAGGAAACAGAAGAATCAGGTGATGAGGATGTCTTGAAAGAGGTTGAGAACATCAAAGGCAACTCCGACTATTTCATATGGACTTTTGAAGAGGAGACTGAATTGATTGAGGCAATGAAGATTGCCAAATCACTTGGGCACAAGTCCCCTCAAGGTTTTAGGAAGACTGGTCCTCCTTTAATGCTTGAGCACATGAAGAAATGTTTCCCGGGCATCAAGTTAACTTTGAATAACATCAAGCACCACATAAAAACCTGGAGGAAGCAATATTTGGCTATGTTAACACTGATAGGAAAGAGTGGAACGGGTTGGAAAGAGCCATTGCTGAAGTTCGATTGTCTGCCGGAAGTTTGGAAAGATGCGTGCAAGGTGACGTAGTACTATATTTCAAATTTATCTGCTGCTTATCATAGAATTGTAAGTTCATCATTTTTATGAGATTTTGCTGTACTTACCCCTTTTAATTATTTACAGAAATGGGGAAAGTGCTTGGAGGGGAAGTGGGACAAGCCCTTTCCGTTCTATCATGATTGGGTAGAAATTTACGGGACCGATCGTGCTTCAGGCCAGAAGGTAGTTGATTTTCAGTCCGCAGCTCGGAAGATTTTGGCGAACGATAGTTACAGGGGCATTCTTGGGGATGAGTTGACTGTTGATGAAGACGGCGTGGTTGGAACGGGTAGCAATGCACCCGATGCTAGTGAATGTACTGCGAAGAGTAAGCGTAAGAGAGGGCCCACTGTTCCAATGCTAGATGCTGAATTTATGGACCAGCTGAAATCTATAGTAGGTCCACCACTTCAGTTTCCTGTGACTGCCAGGGATTTGCGATCAACCCGACTGGAATCCCTTGACCAAGAGTTGAGGAAGTATACTAAAATGGAACAAAGAGAGCGACTACTAGTTGGTGATGTTATTTCAACAATTCCAGGTAAGTTGGAGTACTTTTACTCTCTCAGGGAGGAAGATAGAGAGGAGTACGTGAAAGTCGAGCTCTGCAAGCTGAACAAGGACGCATGGGATTGAATGGCTGGAAATTAGTAAGCTAGGCTGGGGTAGTGTACTAGATTTGGTAAGAATTAAAAATGCCTTGTTTTGTTCGTTCAACAAATCCGTGTCTGTATTTGGATGATTCAAACCCCATTTGTGTTTTAATTTGCTGTGTTGTATGAATTCTGCTGTTAAGCTACGTAATGTAGCAAACCACTTTCTTTTGATTGGAAGGATTATTTGTAACGGAAGAGGTTGAACCTCTGTTGTTGTAGTGATCGATGTTCTAATTTGTTTTGTTGAATGATTATGCTTGTGGACTGGTGTAACATGACTGTTTTCTAATTAACCTGACAGTAACAATGGTTTGGTTTTCAGTTTGATTTCAGATGATTTGTCTTTCCAGGTTGCCGCGAACTGCAACAGTCTAACATCAGTTGCTTCTTCAGGCACTTAAATTTCAGTTGTTGTAATTTCAGATTCACTGTTTTCTGGATTTATGTATGTAACATGTCAACTGATCTTAATTCGAAGGATGTTTTTTTGGTCGAAGTCCTACTGTGTTTGTACACAAGCAGTACTGATGTGAATCGAAAATAACTCCAGTTTTAAGACACAGAAACACTTACACAAAGAAGTAGTTAATATTGAGATGGAATTTTTGTTGACACCTTCGTCAGACAATGCTAATAAGCTCTGAAAGACACAAAAGCATAATTCACAAAACATCCGGACAAAGTACAGAATCCAAATCAGTAGCTACAAATACGCACATAACACATCTAATAGCCCGGAAGAAACATTGACAAGTTACTTTTAAAATGATGCAACAGAAACGGGAAAGTACGACACTCCTCACATGACATTGAAAATGAAAGGGAGATCATAAGAGACACGTGCAGCAGCAGCACCAACACGAAGGGTGGAATGTCTTGCCTCATTGCTCCAAGAGACGCACCAATTCTTCACACCACCAGCTCGAACAAGATTCTCCTCTCTTTTCTCATTCTCTAGTAGAGTAACCCACATCTGCTCGAAGTTACACTTTCTCCACCATTTCATTCCCACGATCTCAGCCGGAATTGTGTAGGTTGGCTCGTAAATATCATCGTCAGAGTCCCAGTTATAAACCTTTCCGGTATCTTGAGTGAACACAACAGACTCATTTGACTGTGCTACTTCGGCAGCTATCCACATGGACTGGATGTCCTCATCATTTTGTACAGCAACGAGGGCCTGCGGTATTTCCAACTGTGGGTCAAGGTACCAAATCATACCTTGCTTCCTTGGCCCAGTCAACCGCCCCATAATGGCGCGACAAAGCTCAACGTAGTTAAAGTTAGCCCTATCACGTATGTGGATGTAAGCAGTGATGCCTCACTCGTAAACGATCTGCCCATTAGCCTGCCTTTGAAACTTTCCATCCAAGTGAACTCTGATTTTCCATGGAACAGGAGCAGGTGGTGCTACAAAAAAAAACAGTAGGACATATTTGTTATTGATTATGTGTGGACGAAGAAGTTTTTGAAATTGAAGGTTAGTAGAATTGAAAGATAAGCACAAATAGACAAACAGATAACAATTAAAAGGTTCCAATCTAGGAACCTATCTTTCAATAGCACAGACAACCTCAAGAACAAACTATCAGACAGTTTCAGTTTAAAAGTTCAGTACCATACCAGGTGGTTTGCAGCTACCTCTCGGACGGCCTCGCTTCCTTACCGGAACGATTTGAAACTGTTCCATTGCGGCAGATTCCATGATATTTTTCTGAGACTAATTTTAGTGAAACTGAGAATATGAGAGGTAGGCAAGAAGAAAGGGTGAACCAGTATTATTTATGAAGGCAAGTAATTGCCAGAAAGAAGATGAAGAGGCAAAGCGCAGGGATTGGGTATGATATTCATCATGAACACCCTACCTTCATTGATATTAATTGACCACTTTCACAAATCTCTAGTAAGTCATTTAATAAAAGTTTTACAGATATAGAGTGTCAAATAATTCTGTTTTATAGAGTTAAATAGAAAACTCTATCATTTTGTTAACATGATAGAGTTAGTTGTCATACAATATTTTATAAATAGATAAGACGTAAAACAAGCTCGAAAACTTGATCACGTACCAACAATTCGAATAATATCCACGTGACGAAATTAGGCGAAATACATTCTACGGACTAACAAAATGCGTATGACTGATGGACAGTTAAATTTGAAATACATTGTCATTAACAGAAGCCAATCCAGAAGATCATTACAGACATGCCTAATATTCAAAATACATCACAAAAGCCTACAATATTAAGCAGGGCTCAAGCCTATGATTCTACACGTCCGATCAAAAATTTCAAAAAGTGACACAGAAACCATTTGACAATATACATGTCTGACCGGTTTGCCCTATTGCATAGCAAATGAAATCAAAAAAAAAAAGTGAACTGCTATTATACCTACGAGCTTGGTTATACTCTTACTTCAATCATCAGGACCATCAGAAGCAACAAATGGGAGTTGTTTCAGCTCGTATAACCTCTCTAGCTGTTCCACACTAAGCACATCCATGACTCCTTGTATGAGAGCAGCGTGTTGGTGAAGATTCTCAATTCCATCATACGTTGGCACCGCAGACAGAGGAACAGGGAGTTCATACCCGGTACCCGTTATCTTCTCACGCATTTGAAAGTAGACAAACCCCCAGTGAGAACCAACTGCTTCCATGTTCTTGAACATCTCCCTCATGTGCTCGGCTGTGTGCAGTGGTTGAATACAATGAGGCCAATCTACACCCTGAACCAAGTACCAGCAGCGTTCGGGTTTAACGTAAGCATGCCCTGACTCTTTAATAACTAGCTGGAACAATCTAGCAAGCTCAGTCCTTTTTGGATCAACATTGTGCACGAAGAATGACTTGTTACCCGCCCATGTAATTCCAAATTCATCGCAAGGCAACCACATGCCATCATATAGGATCTTTAGGTGCTTCTTAGTCATGTCTACAACTACATGACAAAGGACAGAAAATAAAAAAAACAAATTAGACTCAAAACAAAACAAAGTGAATTATTTGGTCATGTTTTTACGTATTTATATTACCACAAATGTCGAACAGATAATGGAAAAGTACATGGAATGTGAAAAAGGCATGAATCCCCTGTATATCCTAGCATACATTTGAATACAAAAACATCCATTCTTCATTATTTATGTATTACTATACAGAGGATTGCACTGTAAATCAACGTACATCAGTGCAACTCCAACGACATGCAAATCTGATAATCTAATAACTCAATTACTTCAAACAATGACAACATCACCCCACAGGCATATTCCACACATACAGGCAATCATTAATTAAATCCATCACAGGTTACATAGATGACTAAAATTCGCATGCAATTCACTACAATTTTACATGAACATAAACTATCTAACATGAACAATAATTAGCCTCCTATTTAAGCCAATTACACTGTAAATAAGGTAATTCATTCTAATTCTCACCGTAAGGTAGCGTTGCAGTGCTTCCTTCAGATTCAATAGAGAGACCGGCACCGGAAGAATTTGAGTGATCACTGGGAATCGGTGCTCGGACTCTGACCATGGCTGAATTTAACCACTAAACTGAAACCTCAATCGTATGTGGATTGAACCTATGCACAAATATTGAATCAAATTGGGAGAGGAACAAGGGTTTTTCGTGTATCGTAACGCAGACAAGGGTAATGAAACGACATCCAACTCTATTTACTCTGCCTTATAGTAGAATTCAGTTTTGATTTTTTAATTTTTTAATTTAATTTTGTGTTGATGACGTAGTAGGTACAACTTAATAAACAGTTGGTACAACACTAACTACAAATCGTATTTCAGCTTATTAAACAAGGGTGGCCTCATTTAATAAAAGTGTAGGTAAAAACGGGTTTCATATTATTACGTTTTTTCGAACCTTTACCCCTCTGCAACACTTAGCCAAATTCAGATTCAATGCAGAAAATTCACAGTCCTGAACCTCTGCTAGTTCCTCAACTTATTTTGTTTGATGAAAACCAGACTAAAATTGTGTAAATTTAACAAGGTAATGAAACCGTAGATGACGAAAACGAAATCTTCATTAACAACCACCCTACACTTGTTCACTGAAACAACAATAATACTTGAAAGTAAAGTACAACGAGACAACAAAAGCAAAAGCCACACAACATTGAACGAAAAGCTACAACAGGAGGATTTCAACGAAACAGACTTAAAACAACAATAACACTATGGCGGTGGTCGATAATGGCATCATCTTCACGATGGACTACTTCTCCTTCTTGATATCCTTGAGCTGGAAAGACGACATGCTACCGGTGGCCTGATTTCAGGGCTACTTCCACTCGAACTCCCACCCGGGGATTTTGTCATCTCCGCCCACTACAGCACCCTCTTAGCCTGAATCTGAAAGTTGCTGTTGCTAGCGAGCTTTGATTTCTCCCACTCTTCTTCACCAATCTCCTTAACACTGGATGAATTATCTGAAGGAGATGCAGAAAATCTCAGTGGATTTAGTCTGGACGGAGAACCAACACCCAAATTCCAATTGCCGGTAGTTTCAGGCAACGTTACTTTGCGATATGCCTTAGCTTTGGAAGCGGGTGATGGATCACTTGGACCTGAACCAACCGAGACACTTGGCAGCCCCGCTCCAAACTGAAACACAATGTTCGGAGTTGGAGCTTGAGTCTCAGATTGAGACTTGTCAGATTCGGAATCGGTGACATATCCAAACTTGGTTCCCTTGAAAATAAGCGCGAGCTCAGCCCAAAGTGGATCACCAGCCATGAAGTACCACAAAGCTCTTTCATCTTCCTGAAAAATACCAAAAAAAAAAAAGTGAGAATGGTTATTAAATTCTGTGACTGGGAACATATGTTGCTGTTGCTGTAAGTTACAGAAATTGGCTTTACCTCAACAACGAGAGTCCAGACATCATTGTCACCATAGAACTTGTTTTCCTCCGGAGTCCAAGCAAGTCCCGTGTCTTTCATCATCCACTGCTGCACACAGTACCTCTGGAAAAGCTTGCTAAGAGCAACAAGAACCTCATCAGGTGTGTACAAGCGTTTGAACCGATCATTCATCTTATGAATTGCCACCTTCATGCCGTGGTCGATGTTTCCAGGCCACTCCCAATTGTTGCCAAACCTCGCCATGTTATGCAGAGAGAAGACCAAGTACTCCACATGATCTTTCGGGAATGCAAGACCATAGAACTCGTGATCCTGATGCTTCCTCGCTGCGATCTTAGCGATGTCAGTTGGAGCCATTGAGCTGCTGTTTTTTGGTTTCTACAGAATGAGGGTAAGTAGTGGATTTAGAACAAGGTTTTCTCTGCAAGTGGTTGCTTTGCTGTGAGTTCTATGTTTCAAGAGTTGCACTATTTTATAGAGTCCAAGTACTTGCAATATTTTACCAAGTACAATATAGTTATTAAGCTCAACCACTTTAGCTATAACCAAATACTAGAATACTCCATCCAGTAGTAATGTAGAGGTTTAGCTGATATGCAGGAGAAAAGATTTCATACAGAAAGAAAATCGGACTCAATAAATGAAAGTCTTTTCCAAACTAAACACACTACACAGCAAATTGTACCCTGTGTGAAGAGGGAAAGTGTACCAATAGATACTGGAATTAAGGTTGGTTTGTGGCTCAAGGAGGGCAGACCTGAACCAGTCATAAATTCATCTCCAGCTTTCAACATTCTGGTGATGCAGAAACAGTAACAAAACAAGCGTGCCTCAGTTGGATACAAAGCTTTTAATGATACCATATACACAAAAGTGGATTCAATCAATCAATACATAGCCTAATGTTATATACTTAGATATCAATACACAATCCAGTTCTTTAACCTACTGCCTTAACCGAACAAGTTTTCAAACCGATAATGTACTCAATGAGTTCTAATAAAAGTCGACTAACCAGATGCACAAGTCATTCTCCGTGTTCCAAAAAGGTCTTACAGTAAGATTAGTCAAACGAAACATAAGGCAAACGCCTCTCGCCTTCCATCCTTTTAAGTTGTTGGGGAGTAAGTAAATCAATTGTGTCTTGAATGAGTGTTGCGTGGTCGTACAAGTTCTCCATTCCTTCAAACTGTTTCACAAACGAAAGAGGGCGGGGAATTACATAATCATACTCACCATCAACTGAAATTATACTATCCCTGGATTGGAAATAGACGAACCCCCAGTTCGTATTTGCCTCGTCCATGTTACTAAACATTTGCCTTAGGTGAGCAGCTGTGTGGAGAGGTTTAATGCAAATAGGCCACGGCGTTCGTAGTTCTCTATACCACACTCTGTTAGGCTTCTTCTCGCTCGCAGGCAGTTCTTTGACAACAAGCTGTAACACTCTAGCCAATTCCATTCTTTTTGGGTCCATGTTGTTAATGAACAAAGATCCGCCACCGACATAATCAACACCACACTCAGCACACTCATAAAACATACCTCCGTATTGAACTTTAAAGTGAACCCTTTGTGGTTCACTAGCTGCCAGAAGAAGAAAAAACATAGGACTAATATTAATCCACCAACTAGGAGTTATTATAACTTTAACACACAGGAGTTATTATCACTTTAACACATGACCAGCTAGAAAGCACAGTATTTTGATTGAATCCATAATTTCCTGCACATTTTTAGGAAATATGAAAATCACTTGAACAGTGAAATTAAACAATATATATCATCGTGAAAGGTTCTGAACATTAATGTTAGCTGCTCTGAAGCACTATTTCAGAACGAGTGAAGGACATGCATTCTCAATATGTTCACTGCCCAATGAAGAAGTTCTAAAACATAGTAGAACAACAAGTTACAGGCTACGGCAAGTAATTGTAGCTTAACTATTTTCAATTACCTATTACTCGTGCTCTTTTCACCTCAGTTTTTTGTCTGCTGTCAATATCCTTCCCAGTAGTCGCAAACCATAGTGACCCTCTACCCCGTTTAGTCATTTTTCTTACTCCAAGCACTGTAAATGATGATCCAAACTCGCTAAAAACTAGCCTGCACCAACACATACTGCACGAGTTAACTGTCAAACAGGTAGTACAAAATATACATCTTATAACTAGAATCACATCCAAACTTGTAAATTCATACATCAAAATTCAATAAACAAAAGCAGAAACTTATTCATCTTATTACTACACAGCTGGAAACTGATGGCAACAACTAACATGTTGTCAAGTAAAATCATAATCTACTCTAAACTCTACAACCTACTACTGAATCTTATACCCATACACACAAAATATTTAACTCATTATGATAACCTATTCTCAAAAGCTATCCTCTCAATTAATCCATGAGTTGACATGTATCACCAAACCATCCATGAGATCACCTTACACCCACCATATCTTCCATTAAATAAGCAAACTCTGATCCCATTTACCTCCACACAAAACTACAGATTCTGCCTCCCCAAAAAAAAAAAACCTACCAAAACATACAAGTAAAAACAAACAGAGTAGCCTGTACCATTCTACCACCAATGGCTGAGATCTTCGATGCCTGGCAATCACCTACACCTCAGGGAGGTGATGAAGTTTTCGGAGTCAAAAGAGGAAGAGGTCGCCCTAGAAAAACCAATGGTGATACCAGCTTTTACTAAACCGTGTATCGTTGCCTTCCTAAAATAATTACATTACTGGATTAGCCAAAACATGTTTTACTTATTATCTGATCTTGCCTACTACTTTATCCTAACATAATTCTGTTTGCACTTTCTTCCCAGAAAATGATGATCCAAAGCTCCCTTGGTTGATGAAGGTAAACTATGGTGGTCGTTGGGAGAAAATACACAACCACCCAATGCTGTATGTTGGTGGAACCGCAGCGTGGATACACATTGAAAACCAGAAGAAGTTTGGCTATGGAGAAGTGCTTCGAGCAGTCATGGGAAGGATCACCGGTCCAATGGCTGATTTTAGTATGTGGTTCTGTATGCCAGGGCAACATGTCCCAGACTGCCTTCACCCTCTGGAAAATGTGGAGGACTTGCTGAGGATGTACAACTCTGCCCTACTTGCTCAGAAACAGGAATCCATCATTTACGTGCAGGCCTCGTGTTTCCAGTGCTCGCCATATCCACCGTTCACTTGCATTTATGAACTTCCAGAAGGAATCCGGAGAATGGATTCAAGCAGGAGAAACTGGAATTGGTTTGAAGTAACCAAAGTCATTGTCGAAAAAGAGGGTGCTGAGATTGCCATGAACCCAGCCAAGAGAAACTGGTACGTTTCGGCCTTCAGAACTGCAAGAGATGTGCTGCTGCGATTCAGGTCCGGAACAGAACGTGCTAACGAGGACTTTCCTTTCAAATGGAAGTTCAACTAACCTCAAAACCCAGATTACCATGCAGTATCAGTGGCCTCTAAGCTTCTTATTATGCACTATATGTCTAAGTTATTGTCAGTCTTTATGTAAACTTTATATTAAGTTTACTTTTCCAGTTTAACTTATTAAAAAAAAACTGTTGTATGTTGACTTAAGTCACCATCTTCGGCTAATTAATATACTATTTCTACTTGTTCAACTCCCTTTAGTGGAGATTGTTCGAGTTTCGGCTAAGTCAAAGTTCAGCACCACAAAACTACATAAACACCCTTTTATGAAGAAAAATACCTTACTTAACAACACCTAATAGTATAAACCATACAAAGTTACTGCCCTATAATTATTACCCATTATCAAACAGTAAAATCTATTTGCAGCCTGGAAATAAGCACAAATTAAAGTTATACTTAAATCTAACTCACTGGAACAATCAATCTACCCAAAGGTTCATATTTGTTTAAAGATATCCGTCACGGTAATCATTCAAACTGAATCCTAAGGTTCATAACTATAACACACCCTTCATTCCACCAACTACATCATCAATGATTATTTCAATTTAACATTACATTCATACTCCAGTCCAGGTTGAAGGTGGGATTTTTCCTACAAAAAATCAAAATTTTCCCTCCATTCAAACAGGCTTCTGTAATTTTCAAATTGAGTTCCCCCCCAAAACTTCCTCAACACACAACTCAGACAGTACACTATGCACTACTACTTATACTAAACAAAGCCACAATACATGCTCACCTCCACATTAACAACCTCCATCACATTTTTTCATTTAACCACAGAATGGTGTCAAACCTAGCTCCTAAAACACCTACTAATGAATCTGCCCATTCAAAAAATTCACTACAGTGCAAGTGTTACCTACCTGCCATTGAAGATAGCAATTGGTCCGACATCGAAAACCCGGGTCGCAGATTCCTGAGGTGCACAGCTTACAAGGTGAGTTCATGAATTACATCAAATTGAGTTTAAAAAAAAATTTACACTGACCAACAACTTACCTGCTTCCCCAGCTACCAAGTGGATGCGATTTTAAGAAATTTGTAGACGAAGAGCTTACGCCGTACTACAAGGAGCATATGAACGATCTCTTGTCCAACCACCGATTGAAGACCAAGGAAATCGGAGCGCTAAAGCTGAGGATCAAGAAGTTCGAATTCCGCCTCCGAATCAACAACATCCGCAAGTACAGGGCCCTTACAGAAACTTCACAGCCAAAGACAAAGAAGCGAATCACTGCCACGAAAGACGACATTGGAATTAACCAGAAGATTACAGAGATGTAGAAAAAATATTACCTTACCTTCCCCATTTCTTCGGCATCTTCTATTACTTCTGTACCAATTTCTCTTTCGAAATCTGCAGGAAGCTCTGGAATTATGTATCGTTTTGAGTGGTAATTGGAAAATTCAGAATTTCTGGTACCCTAAAATTGTCTGTGTTCTTCCCCAATTTTCTACCCATTCGATTGTTTAAAAAACGTTGCCGTTTTGCTTTATTGGAGGGTAATACAGACATTTCACCATGTTTAAATAAACCAGTTTCCCTCCTTCCTTATTAAGAACCAAACAATGGAAACACCCCCTTTTCCCCTTGTTTTCCCCACTCTAAATTGTGAACCGTTTCTCCGCTCGTTTCCCCTATTCGTTTCCCCACTTCAAACCAAACGGACCCGTAGGAGCTGAAACAAGGGTATTCGGCACAAGCACATGCTTTGGTGGCTGCTAAGAACTTGCAGCTCTTAATTAAGGGGAAGAGCAAATGCTGCAAGTTGTCCA
>JAQRGC012091763.1:0-16100 GCA_028659135.1 Plantago lanceolata
TTTGTGGATTGGATTAGAGCAATCTGGAATTGATTGATGGTGTGGTTTTGGATTTGGGGGAATTGGAAAAATGTGTGGGGGGAGTGTGGTTTTGTGATTTGAGTGTAGGTTTATGGGGTTGATGTGGTGAATTGATGGATTTGGGGGAATTGGAAAAATGTGTTGGGGGAGAGTGGTTTTGTGATTTGAGTGTAGGTTTATGGGGTTGATGTGGTGAATTGATGGATTTGTTTGGGGGTGATGGTTTTTTTTTTTTAGGGGTTTTGGGGTTTGATTGGGAGCGGTGGGGATTTAGGTTGGAGAAGGAACGGAAGGGAGGATTAGGTGGTTTGAGTTTTGACTAGGGCTGTTGAAATTTTTTGTGGAGGGTAATTTAGGGATTGGGAAAAAATGGATCTTTATGGGTGGAACTGCATTTTTTCTTTTCTTCGTGTCATTTGTTGCTTTTAGGCCTGTTTCTATGTTATTTATGGCTCCTTTTGAAATTTAGGATGTTCTAGATGTGTGCGCCTTATGTGTTTGTGTTTTGTGGGGGTGGGGTGGAGGTGATGCCACTTCACTGCAAATCACGGCTGTCTTTTAGTTGGATGCTATGTATTAACAGTTTGCATTTTAATTAGAATTGAGAGTGTGGCTCAGGTGGTTTGAGGGTGCAGGGTTTTGGGGGGGAGGGCGTACTAATCATGCCTGTTTGTAGCTGGATGGTTCATATGGCTTACTGTTTGTGTGATAACTAGAATTAATAGTACCTAAATTTATACAAGAGTTAGCGGTGTGATTCAGAAATGTTCAAGCTGTGTAGATTGCTAGATATGATGCATAGATAATATGTTATTGTTCATGTAAGTTTTGATTAAGTATTTGATTTTGCTTCTTTGTAAAGGTATGGTCCTCCTCATGCTCCTGTAGCTGGTGGTAGTGGGGGTGGAGGTACTAGTGCTGTTGTTGCTATTAATGGTGGTGCACCTGGAGGCAGTGGCAGTGGAACTGTTGTTCCTCCTGCCGCTGCTGGTGGCAGTACACAGAAACTAACTACCAATGATGCATTGACGTATCTGAAGGAAGTTAAGGACATGTTCAATGATCAAAGGGAGAAGTATGATAGATTCCTTGATGTGATGAAAGATTTCAAGGCTCAAAGGTATATGTAAAATTACAAATCTCTCTGTTGCTATGAAGGTTTAAGAGAAGAACTTTGAAGTACCTGCTAACTCTTTTATAACTTGTTTCTATACAGAATTGATACCGCTGGTGTCATAGGCCGGGTGAAGGATTTATTCAAAGGGCATCCAAATCTAATTCTTGGGTTCAATACGTTCCTTCCCAAGGGCTATGAAATAACTCTAACCGAAGAGGATGAGGCCCCACCTAAAAGGACCGTTGAGTTTGAGGAAGCTATCAGTTTCGTGAATAAAATAAAGGTTGAACTATTATATTGTAGTGAATAACTAATATGATAATTGAGCTTCGGTATATGATTTATTGGAACACATAGAATTTGGCAATCTAATTTTCACTTTTATCACTTGCAGAAACGCTTTTCAAATGATGATCGTGTTTATAAATCGTTCTTGGACATCTTGAATATGTATCGGAAGGAGCACAAGTGCATCACTGATGTTTACCAAGAGGTAGGATCATTTTCTTGTACATTATCATATGATTTTGATATGTATTTGAAATAATCAGGTTTCTACTCAACTATTTGCAGGTTGCAAATCTTTTTGAGGATCATGCTGATCTTCTGGATGAGTTCACTAGATTTCTGCCAGATAATTCAGGCACAGCAGCAGCTTCCCATCCTTCTTTTGCCCGCCATTCTCTTCCGCGCTATGATGAGAGAAGCTCAGCTATGAACTCAATGCGGCAGTCTCAAATGGACAAGGTTCTCTCTCTTTTTCTTTTATCAACCTTTGTCTCCCTAGCGCCTTATCTTTACTTCTTAGTGCTGACACAACTTTATTATATTTACTGAGAATTTGACATTCTTCACCTTATAGCAACGGCCACGGAGGGAAAGAGCTATGGGGCCTAACGGTGAACGTGATCTTAGTGTTGAGCGTCCGGATATGGAAGATGATAAGTCAGCTATGAAGTTGCACAGAGATCATAAGAAGCATATCGAGAAGGATATCAGGGACAGGAGAAGTCGAGATCCAGATGACAGAGATGATGCTGAGAACGGGGACACCAGCATGCATCGGCTTTCTGACAAAAGGAAATCAGCTCGCAAAGTTGAGGACTTCGGGGGAAACTCGGAGCTGGCTCCCCCTTATGATGATAAAGATGCATTGAAAAGTGAGTTTTTGTCCTCTTTATGTCTGTGTTGGTGATTTTAATGTCAAAGCTTTTTGGTTAAACTTTCATGAGAAGTCCGATATCTTGCACTAAAAATCTCAAGGTTATCATTTGTATAGCGTACCTTCTTTAGGAACTAGAATCTTTGTAGAATGAAGGATATATAATTGAGCACACTACATGTCTGTCAAAACTCTTCCAACATTTTAAAACTACGGACTACACTTGCTACGTCTGTATTATCTTTGTTATGTATTTGATATGTATTTTGTCTCTATATTGCTTCTATTTTTAAAAATAAAATTGATGCTGATAGTGTTAATGCTGACCCCCTCAGATATCTACACCGAATTCAATTTCCTTGAAAAAGTCAAAGATCGGTTACGCTGTGCGGACGATTACCAGGCATTTCTGAAATGCCTTCACATTTACAGTACCGAGATCATCACCAGGAAGGAGTTACAAAGTTTGGTAAGATTATTTTGTCATATTTAATGAGCATTTTTTGAATTTCTTTTTGATATCAGGCATGTGAATCAGCTGAACTATTCCAATTTCGTAAGATTTTTGAGATAGTAATGTATTAGTGCTTTTGGGGCTTTCCACCCACCCTAATTTTTATCTTGTCTGAATAATGGATGGTATTTTATTCAATTCAAAAGTTATGTTATCTGGTCTCTTCAATTCCTCTAGCATACCCATGTTGGATCACTGATACTAGGACATGACTTTTTTTTTTTTGAAACGGCAAATTTAACCTATCCTACTCCTACTCCTAAACTAATCCATAACCACCTTATAACTCCAATTACAATTATGCCCATACCAACCTTATAACTCCAAATAAACCTAAACCTGCCTCCGTCGGGACTCGAACCCATGACCTCCATGTGCTACTCCAGCACCCTTACCACCAGACTAACCTTATAACTCCAATACTAGGACATGACTTGGTAATAGGACACTTCATTTTAGTCCAAAAGGTGAATTATTTTCATGAAAAAGCCTAGTCTGGAAAACATGGTTAAAAGTGCTGCAATTCATGCATCTAATGAGCTACTAGCAGTCTATCTCAGCGCTGACCCACTGAGTGATAGCAATTACTTGTCTGTTTACTTTATTTCACTATTGGGCATTTATTTTTCTCTATTCATTGTCTTCTTGTGAATTGATGTCTATTTACGCACTGTATGTCAATATTGCGTTATCTTTTTACCGCAAAGCTTTGTATGTGGTGTTTCTTGGTGCTTATATAATTTGGTTTCAGGTTGCTGATTTACTTGGGAAATATCCTGATCTAATGGAGGGTTTCAACGATTTTCTGGAACGTTGTGAGCGAATCGGTAGTCACTTGGTTTCTCTTTGTATAATTGATGTTTGGTATATAGTTCTGCACATTTTAAAATGATTCTTTCTCTGCAGATGGATTTCTTGCGGGTGTAATGGGAAAAAGTATGTCTATCGCCCAAACCGTTATTTTTGTATTGTGTGTATATAAGTTATTTATCGAGTGTTATCACCTTGCCTAAACACATCTACATGCTATCCTCATGACTATGCTTTGTTCCATTAATTACAGAAACAATATGGAACGAAGGTAATTGTTCTAAGCCCTTGAGTATAGAGGAAAAAGACAAAGAACAAAAACGTCAAGTAGAAGGTGGGAAAGAGAAAGAGAGACATAACTTGAAATACTGGGGGAAGTCCATCAATGAACTCGACCTTTCTAATTGTGATCGTTGCACACCCAGTTACCGGCTCCTTCCTGATGACGTGAGGCATTGCAATTAGACATTTTATTTATGTTACTTACAGTCAAAATTTCAGACAAAATTTTAGAAGCTGATTGCATTGTGTTTGCAGTATCCAATACCTTCTGCAAGCCAGAGGTCCGAACTTGGTGCTCAAGTTTTGAATGATCATTGGGTTTCTGTGACATCTGGTAGTGAAGACTACTCCTTTAAACACATGCGGAGAAATCAGTATGAAGAAAGCTTATTCAGATGTGAAGATGATAGGTATAGTTTTCCTAAATCTCTGGTCTATTCTTGTAATTTCGCGTGTCTGGATCCCGATGTGCATTTGTGGAGAAGTGTTCAGAGTTCAACTTTGAACTGCTTGCTTGTCGCACCATATCACTCGCCATGCCTTATTTGGTGATATGGTGACTTTTTGGAAAATTTCCTTTCTGCCTTTATGTTACTGCTGCATCCTTTTTGCATTTTCTAGATCTTCTTTGCAGATTATATCACCTGGATGATTTTGGTTGGTATTTCAGGTTTGAGCTGGATATGTTGTTGGAGTCTGTGAGTTCAACTTCGAAGCGAGCAGAGGAACTCTTGAATAGTATTAATAACAATACAATTGGGCTGGATGGCCCCATCCGAATTGAGGATCATTTCACAGGTTTGTAACAATATAATCTCAGACAAGACTTGTTTGAAAGTGTCATCCTTCTTATACAAGACTAGAAAAATTTGTACACTCTTATACTGATTAATATTGTTTTTTATTTTATTTTATACAGTGCTGAATTTGAGGTGCATTGAACGCCTATATGGTGATCATGGTCTAGACGTGATGGACATTTTACGTAAAAACCCCTCTCTCGCATTGCCTGTGATTCTAACTCGTCTCAAGCAGAAGCAGGAGGAATGGTCTAAATGTCGCTCAGATTTTAACAGAGTTTGGGCTGACGTATATTCGAAGAATCATTACAAGTCTCTTGACCACCGAAGTTTCTATTTCAAGCAACAAGATGCAAAGAGCTTGGGCTTTAAATGTAGGTTTGGAAGTAATATCTGTGCTTGGATATTAGTACTTATATATCTCTCGAGTCTAATGTTTTTAATGCTTTGTGTGGACAGCCTTAGTGGCCGAGGTCAAAGAACTGAAGGAGAAACAACAGAAAGAAGATGATGTGCTTCTTAGTATTGCTGCTGGAAGTAGACATTCTATAATACCAAACTTCGAATATGATTATCCTGATGTTGAAGTACATGAAGATCTTTATAAGATTATCCAGTACTCATGTGATGAACTCTGCTCAAGCAAAGAACAAGTGAGTAAAATTTTGAGGTTCTGGACAACGTTTCTTGAGCCGATGATGGGTGTCCGTTCCCGGGTTCATGGTGCTGAGGCCACTGAAGAGGATGGTGTCTCCAACCGCCAAACAGTGAAAAGTAATTCCAATGGAGCAGAAAATGGTGGAAGTCCAATGGCCGATGATAGTACCTTGAAGCAACAAAAACCCAGCAGCCTCGTTGATTCTAATGCATCACCCCAGCGATTGAACTTTAGCAGGACTGGTCTAATGAAAGCGGATGCTTCCGGTGAACGAGTAACCAATTCTGACTTGGCTGTTCCTTCAGGATTAGATCCTAATCATGGTATACATTTCTCTCTATTATGGTGTCTTCAACTGACACTAATTAAGTATTTATACATGTAATGTATGTATATTTTTTTATTTTTCATGGCTTTCTTATTTCTCTTTTGAATATGGGAATGATCTTGTACAGGGAGAGTGGCAAACTCATCCCGACCAAATAATGGTCTCATTACTGAAGGCAGTGGAGATAAGCCTATTAGAGAAGATATGCTGACCTCTGAGGTATGGGTTTATGTTCTTGGCTTGTTTTGTAGATTTTGCCCATTTTAATTCCAGTAGGGAAGTTGTTGATAGCAGGTTTACCTGTATTTGTGCTCCGTGCTATTTTCAGTTCCAGTTTAAAATGGAATTTTTGGTCATATTTTCCAATGCAACAGGGTGGGGAGACCACAAAATGTGGTCAACTGGCAAATGGAGAGGTTACTGAAGCCTCTAAACTAGCCCGATTTAGTGAGGAACATGTTGATCCTGGTAAAAACGAGAAAGAAGAGGGTGAGCTGTCTCCTACTGGTGATTTTGAAGATAATTTTGGAGCCTATCAGGATGGCGTTTCACAAGCCTTGCCTGGGAAAAATAGTGGCAGTGACGTGATTCATGGTCAAACACGGAATCACGAAGAGATTTGTGCAGGTGCTTCAGGTGATAATGATGCCGATGCTGATGACGAGGACAGTGAGAATGTTTCTGAAACTGGAGAAGAGGCGTCTGGAAGCGAGTCAGCTGCTGATGAGTGTTCACGTGAAGAGCACGAGGAAGAGGAAGGAGAGCATGATGACGTTGATGGTAAGGCAGAGAGTGAAGGTGAGGTCGAAAATACCAGTGAAGCCCATTATAATGGAGGAGATGCATCTGTCCCACAGTCTGAACGTGGTCTGCTGAATTGTAAGCCTCTATCAAAATATGTGGCTTCCATATCAACAGAGAGTGCAAAAAGGGACCGACGCATTTTTTATGGAAATGACACATTTTATGTGATTTTTAGGTTGCATCAGGTAAATTTTCTATTAACTTTCCGTTGCCATTTTTTGTTCCCGCACGCACCCCCTTTCTTTTTTGGAGGGAGATTGTGGTATGATAGTATTTCTTTCTTCCAGCTTTTGTATGAGAGAATTTTATCAGCTAAGGTGAGCACACAATCAAATGATACCAAATGGAGGACCACAAAGGATGAGAATTCTGAACCCTATGCAAGGTAATGTAGTGGCAAAAAGTGTAGTTGAATAGAAGAATCGAAATGACTTTCTTTTGATTCTATGCACCCTGTTTATTGCAGGTTCATGAGCTCACTATTTAGTTTACTTGATGGATCGTGTGATAATACAAAATACGAAGATGACTGTCGATCTCTGATAGGGAACCAGTCCTATGTCTTGTTTACTTTGGATAAAGTGATATTTAAGCTGATTAGACAGGTATGTTTTTTATTGTATATTTTTCTGCCTTGTGATAGTCTCGGATTCAATTCATTGACATGTTCTGCTTACTTGGTTTCTTTTACAGCTCCAAACTGTTTCATCTGATGAGTTGGATTTCAAGCTGCTGCAGCTGTATGAGTATGAAAAGTGCAGGACGCCTGAGAAATTTGTCGATTCAGTTTATCATGAAAATGTTCATGTTCTTCTGCATGATGAGAACATATATCGGCTTGAATGTGTAAGTCTTACCGAGTCAATTCTTTACATTTGGCCTGTTCATTTATGTTCAATGCACATCTATATTTCTGTTGTGTATAATGGCTTTAAGGCTTTTGTCCCTTGTGTTATTTCCCTTTTTCTTTTCTTCCGTGTTTTGCTTTCTTCTTTTTTTTTTCAAATCTTTTTTATTTTGAATTAAAGTTAAATCGTAGGAGATGGAGTTATGATGCACAAGGTAATAGTACTTATAATTACTAGTATTTCATGAGTATTGGACCAAATGGAATCTTGATGTAGCAAGGGTAACTTCATTATAATTACTTACCAGCTAGAATAAACTGAGGCACATGTCTAATAATACAATCACCCTTGCTCCTAAGCATGCAAATCGTTCCCTGATTCATTTTGTTATTTGCTTGTTAATTGATTCATAATCTAATTAAGCTATTCCATGCTTGTTGTAGACGTCAAACCCAACTCATTTATCCATCCAACTGATGGATGGCGGAAATGAGAAGTCTGAAGTCGTTGCAGTTTCAGTTGATCCTAATTTTGCAACCTATCTCCAGAAAGATTATCTTTCAGTTGATCATGGGAAGAAGGAATCGTCGGCTATTTATCTCAAAAGGTATTATTCCAATTCAGTTTGCAACTTATAATGCATGGAGTGTCACGAAAATTTGCTTTTATATGGTGGTATAAATCAATTCCTTTATTAGGATTGTAACTGACCAATAGATTAGGAAATAAGATCTGCAGGAAGTAAGCACCATGTTTCAGTTGTGCCTGGGAGATGCCTTTCCTGGTCTATATACATCCCTAACTTCACTTGCAATATTATCTTTTAATGCTTAAACATTGATTTCAGGAGATGATCATGTGTACAATAACATCACGAGGAATTGTCACATTAAAAGCCAAAACATGGAATTGGATATCGTGGGAAGATCATCTGTATTGAGCTAATTCATTTGTCATAGAAATGGCCTCATATGTGTTTTTACTAGTCAAACATTTTGGACAAACGAGATACATGATTATGTACCTCCCCTTTCTTTTTTGTAATGCATGCTTCATGTAATTTGACTGTGCTACTAGAGCCATGAGTCATGAAGACGAGGGATGTTGGTTGAACTCATTCAGTTTGAAAAATACAGTGGATTTTCATGGTAGAATTATTTTTTTTGTTTTTCTTAATTTATTTTTATTTATCAATTCTGCCCTTGAGAATTATAGGATCTCTGGAAAGAGGTATGTTTTGATTGTTGTCTAATAATGAAACATTGGATTGGCAACAATGACATGTCTTAAGATTATCGATACGTTGAGTAATAGTCTTGGGAAATAGAAGACCTAAGAAAGAAGATATGATTGAACAGCCCTTAATCTTCGTTCTTGCAGCTTAACGATTGGGATGTTAGTTGCATATAGGTTTCATATTTTACGATGCCTCATCACTGTATAAAAGTGCAGGATTGTGAGCAAGCATGCTAATCCAATGAAGTACTGCTCTATGTAAGCTGTCATATATTAAAATGTCTGATCTCTTTGCGATTCGTGCAGGAATGTGCGCAAATATGCTAATTTTGATGAAGCTACTGCTCTTTATAAGGCGACGGAAAATGTTTTGATCAACAACGGGTTGGAATGTAAAATGGCAGCCACATCATCAAAGGTATGATTCTCGGATGCAAAATTAATAGTTGGTCCACTGTTCTGGTTTTTACCGAGACATCTTTCTGCCTGCCCTTAGTTATTTCTCCAAATTTGTCTATAACAACCCCAATCTAGTTGGTAGAAATTATAAATTTTTATTTATTTTTGAGATACTTCTTTCCGCTGTTAGTCACAACCTGTTTTCACCCCCCACCTATCCACTCACTTATGTCTAGACACCGAAGCGCGTCTCAGTTGGTAAGACGCTTCCTCTCCAACCTATAGGTCGGGGGTTCAAGAGTCACCTCGGAGGTCAATGGGGAACCATTATTGATCCTCGCTTTGCCGCGTCCAAAAAACACTCACTTATGTCTAACTTGCCAAAATCTTTACTATTAAATTGATTTATTACCAGCTTTTGGATAACTTTTAATGCCTAATATCTGTATTTATTATTAGCATACTTCTATTCCCAAAATTTTCTTATTTATGTATGCATACAGTCGTTGCTAATTATACATAATCTGTATTACCATTTCTGGTATGTTTAACATTAACTCATTTTTTTAATCTTAGCCGACTAAAAACTCAAAATTTGGCTCTCTTGTTCTGAAAGTGGAATTGACACTCTCAATAGAAAATTTGCTCCAAGTATCATTTTCTTCTGTTTTTGTGACATCTCTGGTATGTCACTTTTTTTCCTGGACTAGTTTGAATGATAAGATTCATTGAGCCCTTAAAAATGCTAGAAGATTTGGTAAGATGCAAGGAGAGACGACCAATCTGCTATCGGTTGATATTTAAAGTACCCTCTTTTCCCCAATCTAGTTGGTACGAATTATAAAATTTTATTTATTTTAAGATACTTACCTCCGCGTGTTAGTCACAGAGTGTTTTCACTTTTCCTCCCACCTATCCACACGCGCTTATGTCTAACTTTCCAGAATCTTTACTATTCGATTGATTTATTACCAACTCTTGGCTTACTTTTAATGCTAATGTCTGTATTTATTAGTATTACTTAAGTTTCGCGTACTTCTGTTTCCAAAATTTTCGTATTTATGTATGCATACAGTTGTTGCTAATCATACATAATATACCATTTCTGGTATGTTAAACTCATTTTTTTAATCCTTGCTGACTAAAAACTCCAAATCTGGCTCTCAATAGAAAATTGCTCCAAGTATCATTTTCTTCTGTTTTTCTGACATCTCTGGTATGTCAGTATTTTTCTGGCGAGTTAGAATGATGAGATCCTTTAAGCCCTTAAATGCTAGAAGATTTGCAAGGAGAGATGACCGATCTGCTATCATTTGATATTTAAAGTGCCCCCCCTTTTAACAAATTATAAAATTTTATTTATTTTAAGATACTTCCTTCCGCGTGTTAGTCACTGTCACACTGTTTTCACTTTTCCTCCCACCTATCCACACGCGCTCATGTCTAACTTTCCAAAATCTTTACTATTAAATTGATTTATTACCAACTCTTTGCTTACTTTTAATACCTAATATCTGTATTTATTATTACTTAGTTTCACATACTTTTATTCCGAAAAGCTTCTTATTTATGTCTACATACAGTTGTTGCTAATCATACGTAATTTGTATACCGTTTCTGTTATGTTAAACTCTTTCATTTTATAATCTTGACTGACAAAAAACTCCAAATCTGGCCACCATGTTTTGAAAGTGGAGTTAACACTCCCAATTGAAAATTAGCTCCAAGTATAATTTTCTTCTGTTGTTGTGACATCTCTGGTATATCACTTTTTTTTCTGGACAAGTTAGAAACTTAGAATGATGAGACCTATTTAGCTCTTAAATGCTATTAGAAGATTTGGTATGGTGCAAGGAGAGATGACCAATCTGCCATCATTTGATATTTAAAGTGTTCTCTTTTTTTTTAAATATGCGTTTGAAATTTGAATCTTCTTTTCCCGACCGTTCCATGTGTAATTTCTGCTGAATATACAATAATGAAAAACTAAGGACGTTTAGTCCATTTTTTGGTTCCAGTGAAAATATTAGGGATTTCCTAGGAAATTTTTTTTTATCAGGGATCTTAACTGAGATCCTATTCTCTAACTGAACTTGTTCATTTTCTATTTACAAGCTTCTGATAACTAGACTATGAAATTGTTCATCTTTAAGCCTGTCATAAAGTAATGGCATTTGCATTATAAAGCTGTACCGACGGTGAAGAGAATTGTCAGAAACTTTATTTTTCCTTATATACGGGGAGCGTTTGTGAGGAGCCTCTGGTATTGTACCCCACCCATCTTTTTTTACTACTGTAAACTGTATCATTCATTTCTCTTATCTTTGAAGCGTGACATAGATTCTTGACTTCCATTATGATTTGCTATGGATAGGAATGAGGCTCATCTGTCGTTGTATCTAGATTGTTGTCTTCCTTTCTGAGATATAACTGTCTCTGATTAGATGATTTGCTTTCAGATTTCATATGTCCTAGACACGGAGGACTTTTTCATGCGGCTGGGAAGAGAGGGGAAAAAAGAATCGCCCGAGAAATACCAGGCAAGGGTGCAAAGGTTACAACAGTTCTTGGAAGCCTCTCGATGATCCGGCAGGATCCCGCTTGTGATCCAATGAGGTATGAATGCATTTCTCAACTTTACAACAAAGTCCCATGGTGTCATTAATATCTTTGTTTCTGCCTGTTTTAACTATCAAGTGACAACTGACAACAATCAGTACCCCCTCTTCCATGCTATCAATCCTATAATTTTACTTGCGGGGTAATTGCATGTAACAGCCCTGAATTTTGGCACACTTCCAACTTCTTACACCTTGTCATGTAACTGCTTGGTATGATTAGCAGGAAATTTTATCTCTTCATATTTCAGAAACAAACAAAAATCTCCCCCATCTCCATAAAATAATGATATGTATTTCATTTCAAAATTCCCGTTTAGTTTGTGGATTTCTTGCGCTTCATTGAAATAAGGCAAGTGGTTTTTGCAATCAGTCCATTCTTCCAATCATGGTTAACTTTAGGTGACTGGAGCATCTCTTAAGGATGGCTCTAAAACTGACATGATCTGTTGAGTCTACTTACCCTCTTACTGTCTAACATACTTTGTTTTTGCTTAAACTTTCAGAGCACTAGTCCAGGGTTGCTGCGTCCCATCCATACATTCCCCTACAAACAAAGTAACCGCAAGCGAGTTGACTGCTTTGATGGAGGATTGGATCATCATGTGAAATTAAGGCAATGGCACATGCGCCATTGGTCTGTATATAGAAGTGTGGACGATGACAAAGTTAATTGTAGAGTCCCGTGTTTATTTGTTCGTATTGCTGTTTATGGAATGGGGAAGTAGCAATCTCTCCTGTTTCTTCATGTAATCTTGTGAGTTTCTGGCATTAATGCCAATATGCCAGATGTAAGACATCAAGGACCAGATAGAAAGTACAAGTACTTTGAATATGATGTTTTGTTTATTTTATGTATAGAGATTACATATGTATTTTGAACTCAGTTTTGGGAAAATATTTTAAGTTGTGGATTATGTACACCTATGATTATTTTTCTGGTATAATTTTGCTTCGTACCGCCTGGCTTGTTTTCAACATGTTTTGTATACTTTTCGCACATGTTTTGTTGGGTTTGAATCATGTTTTTGAGGTTTTTCTCATGGCTTTTAACTCCTGTGTTGCGGCAGCAAGTTGTTGTGGGAGGATGCATGGTGGTGAACTAGTATTACTCTGTCTGACATTGATTCTATGTTTTGAACCCGGCCCGTCGGGTCAACCTGGTTGCAGTCTCATCGAATTGAAACATGGTCGACTCGATTAAGCCTCGGCTTCCAGAACAACATAGCATGGAATGTTAGATGGCCATTTGTTGACATGATTGCTTGTTTGGACTTTGATAAGTCTAAAATGGTGTTATTTAATGATTGTTTCGCCGAAAGTGTTAGATACCTTAGTCTATATTCTTAACCCGTGTTGTTCATAGTAGTATAATGTGGCTGAATTTTATATATTGCTGCCTTCTTTATTTTGGTGCTGTTAGTTTGGTTGCAAACTTGAAAAATGCCGCTTTTACGTTCCATTTAATTCGACCGAAAGTTTTTCAACTAAAAGAATTTAAATTGAGTTGAACTGAATACAATTAATCGTAAGATCAATCCTGAACTGCTGAATGGACCTGAACTGAATACAACTAAACGTAAGGTGAACTGAATAGTCTTTCCGTGACTTTTATTTAATTGCATTTTGTAATTTGCTTTCTATAAATATAAATCCATTTCAATATCAATTGCGTTAAAATTTATCCAAATGAATCAAATAGCGTCTAAGTTTCGATAAAGATTTCTACTTCATTTCTACCAAGACTAGCACTAGGTTGCTTAAGGTTAACACATGTACCAACACCATACAATTGCGTACAGATTTACAGTGAGATGTTCTGTTGGGAGAAGTTAAACATGGTTACATGGGTAAGTTTATCACAAATTTGAATAAGCGGTAAAAAAATTGAAATCAAGTAAATATAGTACTCACCTGTGATACGTAACGTACATATATGAATTATTATTATTACTTAATTTATTATCATGTGGCATGTGCAGTATAAGACGACATTCTTTTCGTGCTGACACTTCCACCGCCCTGCTAATTGCCTCATTAGCAATAACAATGACAATTATATTTGATGTGTTTGTCTCCGGTTTAGAGAGCCTTTCAGAGATCTCAAAATTTACCTCAACTTTGTATTAATTTTAGCTGCACTTTTAGTACATAATTTTCACCTCATTTTCACATCTCAAAAGCCATTACTATTCACGTTTCACCAATTTTACTAAAGTCATCTCACTAAACCAGAGCCAAACAGTCCGATTAAACTGATGAATCTAAACGAATTTAACTCAATGAATTCTGTTTAATAAGAATATTTATAACATATATACCAATACTTTGTTTAAATCAGAAGTACCACTCCTAATTAGTACGACTAATCACGTGTTAACATGTGCTTTATTACACCTGAATCCAACATGTTCTTCCAGAGTTCCAGACAAGTTCCTCGAACCAACTCATTAAGAAAATATTTTAATTTTTTCGAAACTATAATTAAATTTCAAAAGGAAGCATCTCTTTGAACTTTCCTAGTCCTATATTATATCACAAGTCTCTCAAAACGCGTCTCCATACACTGTTTTTCTTCTATTCCTAACCAAACTTATAAAACTCGTATATGATGACTTCTACTCGTATTACACACTACTACAACTACATATGTAAACAACTTATAGTACAAACTTAACGTACTCATTCATTCTTGCAACCTTAAACCTCACCATGAAGATTCATCCCTTCATCCTACTAGCAACATTCACCCTCCTCTTCTCTTCCGTATTCGCGATCCGACCGCTCCCGCAATCGGAGTCGTCCATCGTGTTCGCCTCGGGATACAACGAGGCTCCGAAGTACACGAACCAAGAGCAATGCGGTTTTCCGACTCATGCTAACATGTGTGATCCGTCGCTTATCCATGTAGCGACGACATTGGATTTTAAGTACCTAAGAGGCTCGGTAGCGTTGGTGCATTCGATTCTCAAGCACTCGTCTTGCCCCGAGAACGTATACTTCCACTTCATCGCGTCCATGTCGAAATCCACGGAGCTCGAGAGAATCATGAGAGCGACGTTCCCGGATGTGAGTTTCAGAGTGTACCCCTTTGACGGGGAAGCACGGGTTAAGGAGATGATATCTTCGTCTATTCGTCCTGCATTGGAGGAACCGTTGAACTACGCGAGGATTTACCTAGCCGAAATCCTCGATTCGTGTGTCGAAAGGGTGGTTTATGTAGACTCCGACACTGTCATGGTAGATGATGTTCATAAATTATGGTCTAGTACGTTACATAGTTCAAAAGTTATTGGAGCGCCAGAGTATTGCCATGTGGATATTAGAAACTACTTTACTGACGAATTTTGGGGGGACCCGTCACTTTCTAGTGTTTTCGACGAAAAAAGGACTTGTTATTTCAATACCGGTGTCATGGTAATGAATTTGGCGCAATGGAGGCTAAGTGACTCGACGAGGAAAATCGAGGAGTGGATGATGGTACAAAAGGGGAGGAGGATATACAATTTGGGCTCTTTACCGCCTTTCTTGCTTGTATTTGGTGGAGATATTGTGGCGCTTGATCATAGGTGGAACCAACACGGTCTAGGTGGGGATAATGTAGCGAATAGTTGTCGGGGTTTACACCCCGGTGGGGTCAGTTTGTTGCATTGGAGTGGGAAAGGGAAGCCTTGGGTCCGGCTCGATGAGGGCCGGGCCTGCCCGGTGGATCATCTTTGGGCTCCATACGACTTGAAGTGGAAACATGAATATCTTGAGACTGTGTAGCTCAATGGAAAGTCTTGGACATTGGTAGCTAGAAGATTAACACGTGTTAGTCAAATTTTGATACACAATTAGATCTTATTTGTATAGTAAAAAAAGGATTGAGAGAGGTGGTCGATTTTTTTTTAAGTACTAATTGTACAATTTTTTTTATCAATGATCCATTGGGAGATGTACATACAGGTTTTATAACGAAAAACATTACGAATATCATCGTTAATTATTTTATTGAGTTCTCTGCGTTTCTTTTTCTTTTTCGAGTTGATTCAAATGAACTACGATTTAGAGACGTGACTGGGTCAACATAATTGTGACGGAAGTAATGGTTAGACCAACATTATTGTCCACATTACAAGAAAGGTCAAGTAAACATACGTGGGTTACCCACAATATAGTGGAGACAATCACAATCACAATATGGTTTAGTTGATTGAAGGATCAACTCTGTTCTTGATTCTCTGTAACATTTGGTGGACAATCACAATACACTGACCACTTTCGTTAAAACTTAAAAGGTCAAGTTAGATGTTGAGAAACAACATTTAAGAATGCTCATGTAATTCTGGATGTGTTTCTTTTTTCGACTTTAAATAGTGTAGTGTAGACTAATAACACTAGACTTTAGACAAAGCTCTGTAATCCACACGACATAAAAGCTCTTGAAGAAACATCCGTTCTTGAATTATAAAGATCCATAACCCTCTAGGATCATCATATTTACAAGCTGGGGGAACATAA